>BQNB010030365.1:3715-44682 GCA_026074375.1 Tanacetum coccineum
TCGAACAAAGAAACGAACCACCTGCACAACCAAAAGTTGTTCACGCTCCAATTCTTGATATCAAATATTTCTGTTACTTTCTTGATATTCTTAAAAATTACAATCCAATGAATGATGAACCCCTGTGGACTGCCGACCGTGTTGTCGCTCCGACTCCCGGTTCCGCAATCACCATTCCTGAAACCGCAAACGAATTCGCTATTAAAGGTAACCATTTGACTCTCATTAAAGGAAACTAATTTGTTGGTAGAATTAAAACCGATCAGCACAAACACATTCACAAATTCCTAGAAATATGTGATATGTTTAAATACAAAGACACCAAAAATGAAGTCGTCCGCCTAATGATGTTTCCTCTATCACTAACGGGTGAAGTACATCGCTGGATGAACTCAATGAAGGAAATATCAAAACATGGGATGAACTTCACACCGCTTTTATTAGCCGATTCTTTCCCCAGCTCTTTTTGATTGACTCCTCGAAGAAATCCGAGCCTTTTATCAACATGAAAATGAAACCTTAACAGAATCCTGGCTTCGTATGAAAGAAATGCTCAGAAATTGCCATGGTCACAACCTATCTGTCACACCCCGCCAAGGCGGAAACGCGAGGCATAAACAAGAATGGATATCATCACAACACATGGTGTCTATATAGAGAATACTAAAATGAAAACTAAAGTAAAGCAAAGACACAAAGTGTCATAACAATACCCAAAACCTAATGGTGTCTTTATTAATGAGAAAGAGGTCTCGTCAATAAATGACATGCAAAAACATAATCCAAACAATTCATGCAAACGCATTTATTCAAACAGAAAGCATAAATAACTCCAAGCATCCTACGGTCTCTTCTAGCCACTTCGCTCTATCTTAGCACCATTAAGCTCACCTAAAAATGATGCTTAAAAACGTCAACACAACGGTTGGTGAGAGTCATAGGTTTAAGACTCACATTATAAACCTTTCAAACCAATTACTGTGATTATCAAAACAATATAGGACAATTATGCAACATATGAACTTATGCTAACATGCAAACCAAATCACCATATCAAACCAACCATACATATACTGGGTAGGCGTACCCCTCCGATCCCACATACGTCACTTACGCACCTAAAAGTCTACCAGCTGAAGCTTATATTTAGGCCTGGACCCATACCAATTCACTGAGTTGATCAATCTCAAATTAACGATCCGTGAGATGATCAGCCCCACTATTAATGATCCTCAACACAACACAATATCATGCAACAACAAGCCATATGCAGTCACATAATGTCCACACGCAATCAAAACACATAATCACAGCAATTCAAAACATTTCCAAAACACTTAGCATCATTTCCATCCCAATTTAAAACATTAAAAAGAGGGACTATGAAACTCACCTGATGCTTAGCTTCCCAAAAGAATCCAACAAAAGCTTCACAAACACTTCACGGATAATCTAAACAATTAAGCACACAATAAGCTACCATCAATTAGGCATTCAACCCAATATGATGTAACCTCAACTATGATGGATATCTAAGCTATCTACCATAGTTCTATACTTGTTTTAAACCTTTTCCAACTCTTATATACACCATTTACACTTCAATACTACACTTTAAATTTTCTGGATTAGAGCAGAATTTTATACTCACTTACGCGTCCTAAACGTACCACTTAAACACTTCCACAATTCAAACCAAAATTCACCATGCTACATATATGTCTTATGAACCTCTCCTAGCTCTCCCAAAGTCATTACCCTTTTACAAATACCCTTTAGAAATTCATTAATCCAAAGTGTCCAGAATTCGGCCAGAATCTGACCCCCTAAAAGTATGACGTTAGATAACCCACTTAAACTTCATAACCTACTTGGAAAAAATTCAGGGGTCACACATAATATATAAACTAACTTCCACGTAATTTAGAGCCTCTAAATAGATGTCTAAGTATTTTTAGAAAAATTAAAACCAAAATTGAAATTCATCATAGTTTTACACACTGATTTTGTAAAGACCCTTTGACCCACTTCCCGACCATAAAAACTCACGAGACCAACATTTCTTGAAAGTAGACTCTCTGAGGTTATCTTCAGTATATTGTATATTGTTTATTTGATAATTTATGATTGAGTTATGACTGTTACAAAACTGCCTAATTTTTTGTAGTGAATTAAACAACTAATTCGGGCGATCTAGACCCTAACGCATGATAAAATCACAAAACCAATTGAACCAATGATCAAAAAATCATCATTAAACTATAAACTCCTGAAAATTTAAAACCTTAATTTATTTTCATGATTAAACCTAATCCATCATGCTTAGATTACAAGAATTAAAATAAAAACTAGAATTATACAAAGAATTAAAAAATACCTTAAACGCTAAAAAACATTTCTCTTTTTTTTCCTTTCTGGATCGGTCGAGCAATAGGGGAGGAGGGTTATGGGATTTATTTTTTATTTATAGGCCCCCAATTAACTTAATTATTTGCTTTACCTTAAGTTTTTATAAAACCTAAGCTTATTTGCACATACCTTTTTGCTTAAACGCTATTTACTAGACTTTAAATAAAATAATTAACTTTCCAAAAATACTTTTCATTTCACAAATTCACTTTCTAAAAGTAGAAAGTCTTCCAAAAATTCTCATATTTTAACAAACTTATTTCTTTCACAAATGACACACTTCCCATTTTAATCCATCACCTAGACATCCACATATTAACCAAAACAATTCTCTCAAAATACTCAATCAATTCCATTATCACTGTAAGTGATTAAAATGAAATTTCTTCATCAAATAACTCATTTCTCTTAACTTAACCTCTAAAACCTAAACTTATCTTAAATTACTAACACAAAAATACGTATACGTATAATTACTTACACAATTAACGCGAAACCGCTTCAATCACCAAAATCATTTCCTTGTCACCAAAAGTGAACGAAATGAACTTCATAAAATTCAACACAAATCCAATCCCAATGAGACGATCACGCTCAATGGATTGATTATCCAATCTCCCATATCCCACACAAACACATATAAATACGTATAAACACATAACCATACATTGCAACAGATACATTTAGGTCAACACTACGGTTTGACCAACCTGCTCAAGTCATGGTTGTCACATGACTTTTGAGATCCTTCTCTTATTCTTCTTTTCTTGGGACATTCTCCGAAGTACAGCCTAGCATGGACTTCTTTTCGCTTGTCACGGTGAATCTTGTCCATAATGACCGACAGGATGTCCTCGTAGTGATCTTCATAGAAATCCTGGATGTTCACCCTGGGTGTGGCATCTGCATCTTTCGGTGTTTTTTCTTTGGTTGCAGGTTTCGTGACAGTAGTCACAATGGAGTTGTGTTAGCTATTGCGCTCATTTTTCTAAGAGTAATTCCTAGTGTTGGGTCCCACGGATGGCGCCAACTTGTTGATACAAAAGTTAGGTTGGGTCTTGTTAGGTCCGAATAGGCAGTGATCCGGGTATGAAGTGGCTTGTTCTTATACCAAGTGAACTTGTTTGAAGGATCATGCACAAGGAATAAAACACTGTTAACCTTATTGTAGGAGCGAATCCCACGATTAGACTCCGGCGTAAGAGTAAGTATATGGGTTTGAGAGAATAATCGAGTGTAATTAGGGTTTGTAAGATACCTATATTGATGGCAATTACGTTCCTTTTATAGGCTGAATAATCCTTAGGGTTTCCATAACTTTCGGCCCAAGATACGGCCGATATCGTAGGGATTCGGAATTATCCTAACTGATTTAAATAAGTAACGCATATCTCTTATTTAATTAGGTTATCCTTTCTTAAAGATAACTTGTGAAGATACCGCGACCACGGATCACGTGCCAGTATCCGCGACCCGTAGGTCTATGATGTCGTGACCGCGATACTGGGCCGGAGGCCTAATTTTAGTTACCAAGTCCATAACAGTATATGTGGGTCGGGCCGGTCCACACTATACGTCATCACTTATGATTGTCATTAGCATAACTTTTTGCAAAATATCAGGTTTATCATTAACAAATTACTTTACGTTTTCTCATTTAGAATTTTAAACTAATTTCAAGTAATGATAATATGGTAACTCGATCAAACATATTTATAAAGAAAATTAGTGACAATTAATTTGGTAAAACATGAAAATTGGATAAATATATGTCACCTCATTATCCGCAAGGGAAAACACCTCTTTATATAATTTCAGCAAAGTGAGTGTTCATTGCGCTACAAGGGAACCACTTCGGCCAGTTTTGAGGTTTTTGGGCAAGTTTAAAGGTTGTTTATTATAATAGTTTAATTTAATTTTATTTTATTTTTTCTAGTATGCTATTTTTCATAAATATAAAGCTCATGATTATTCTAATCATCATTTTAATATATGGTTACTAATAAAAGTGTGTCTTTTATTAGGGTTTTTATTCTCTTTTGAGGTTTAATCCTGAATTTTTAGGTTAGGGTTACCCTTTGATTAGAGTTATCCCTCAATTAGAGTTTAATCAAAATTCGTTTTCACGTTGCGTCATTTTACCTTAAAGTTAATTGATGACGTATAGTGTGGACCAGCCCGGCCCACATATACTGTTATGGACTTGGTAGCTGAAATTGGGCCTCCAGCCCAGTATTGCGGTCACAACATCATAGGCCTACGGGTTGCGGATACTGGCACGTGATCCATGGACGCGGTATCTTTACAAGTTATATTTAAGAAAGGATAACCTAATTAAATAAGAGATATGCTTTACTTATTTAAATCAGTTAGGATAATTCCGAATCCCTACGATATCGGCCGTATCTTGGGCCAAAAGTTATGGAAACCCTAAGGATTATTCAGCCTATAAAAGGAACGCAATTGTCATCAATACATGTATCTTACAAACCCTAATTACACTTAATTATTCTCTAAAACCCATATTACTCTCACGCCGGAGTCTAATCGTGGGATCCGCTTCCACGATAAGGTTAACGGTGTTTTATTCCTTGTGCAGGATCCTTCAAACAAGTTCACTTGGTACAAGAACAAGGCACTTCATACTTGGATAACAGCCTATTCAGACCTAACAAGACCCGACCTAACTTTTGTATCAACAAGTTGGCATCATCCGTAGGACCCAACACTAGGAATTACTCTCAGAAAAATGAGCGCAATGGCTAACACAACCCCCATTGTGACTACTGTCACGAAACCTGCAACCAAAGAAAAGATGCCGAAAGATGCGGATGCCACACCCAGGGTGAACATCCAGAATTTCTGTGAAGAGCACTACGAGGACATCCTGCCAGTCATTATGGACAAGATTCGCCATGACAAGCGAAAAGAAGTCCATGCTAGGCTAGACTTCAGAGAAAGTCCCAAGAAAAGAAGAATAAGAGAAGGATCTC
Source organism: Tanacetum coccineum (assembly GCA_026074375.1). Classification (NCBI taxonomy): domain Eukaryota; kingdom Viridiplantae; phylum Streptophyta; class Magnoliopsida; order Asterales; family Asteraceae; genus Tanacetum; species Tanacetum coccineum. The sequence continues at coordinate 9,118 of BQNB010030365.1, forward strand.
AAAACTCAAGTGCCAGGACCTTGTCCGCAAGGTACCGTAACCCATCAGAGAGACTGAAAGTGAAGGACTACATGAGATACAATGATCGACATGTGCTTGACCGACTAGGTAATCGATGGCAAAGCGCGTTCGACTGATTTAGTGATTCTTACTCGCCAAGTACAACCAAATCCAGACCAGACATGGCAAACTCCAGGGATCGTTCTCACAGTAGAAGTCGCCCTCACAGGTGAGACTCTTCTAACAGAGATCGTCCTCGGAGCAGAGACTGCTCCCGCGGCATCAAAGAATCATATGATAATACCCGCTCCTCCCACGGGACGAGGATCAAACATGGATATCTCTCTCGCGACAAAGACCGCTCCCATTATAAGAAAAGAGGAAGGGAAAGTGAATCCCCGTTATCCTGCGTATCGGAGAGCGGCACCAGCGATGGAGGACACTGGATGTCAAAGTTAAAAAGGCACAAGTCTACGGATGAAGATGACTTGGCGGTGCCCTGGATATGTGAAGAGGTGGATCCGTTCACACCCCGAATCCGCAATTTCAAAATTTACGAAAAACACGAATGCCTAACAACGTGAAGACCTATGATGGAACAGGTGACCTAGAGGATCACGTAAAAAATTTCCAAGCGGCGGCACAGGTGGAACGCTGGGCAATACCTACATGGGGTCATATGTTCAATTCTACCCTAATAGGGGCCGCAAGAGTATGGTTCGATGAGCTCCCTTCGGAGAGCATAGATGGATACAAGGATCTCAAAGCAGCCTTCTTAGCATACTTCATGCAGCAAAAGAAGTACGTCAAAGATCCCGTCGAAATCCATAATATCAAGAAAAGGGACGGAGAGACCATCAAGGAGTTCATGGAACGATTCAAGGTGGAAACCGAACGCATGAAGGGAGCCCTTGAGTGCATGCGGATTTCCGGATTCATGCATAGGGTTAACAACCCTGAATTGACAAAGCACCTCAACGAACATGTTTCAAAGACCATAGAAGAAATGACGATCGCCACCACTACCTTCATACGAGGAGAAGCCGCTGCTGCTGGCAAAAAGAAAGGGAACGCATCATGGAGGGCACATGACCAATCAAAGAGGCACGCTTCAGAGCGGAGGTCTGACTTCCGAGGTCAGCCAAGGGAAAGACGGGGGTATAGTAGGTTTACCCCCTTATAAGAACACCTAAGGAAATCCTCGCGGCCGAAGCGGGAAAGTTTAAACCGCCACCACCTATGGTAACCCCGGTAGAGAAGAGAAGCAGCAACAAGTTTTACGACTTCTACAATGATAAAGGACACAACACGGACGAGTGTATGTAGTTAAAAAACAGATCGAAGAATTGGTGCGAGCAGGCAAGCTCTCGCATTTAATTAAAGAAATTAAGCAGGGAAGAGATCAACTAAAGGTGGGGAAGAAAGAAGTATCGGCCAAAGACAAGTCCATGGCAATCTATATGATACAACCATGGCATAGAATGACAAGGCATAAAGTAACTCAAAGCTTTGAACGTGTTAGTAAAATTACGTTCCCTTCATTGACAACTAGTAGTGGGACATAAGGTCCGCTTGTTATAGAAGCGGAAATTGGCGGGCACACTATTCACCGCATGTATGTAGACGGAGGTTCCTCAACGAAAGTGCTCTATGAACACTGCTTCAACCGGCTCTGGCCAGAAATCAAGAACCAAATGGTCCCGGCAACGACATCGTTAACTAGTTTTAGTGGATAAACCATATGGCCGCTGGGACAACTTAGGCTCTTAGTAACAATAGGAGATGCAGATCATTCTACAAAAGCATGGATGAATTTCATGATCGTAAGGTCATTATCACCATACAACAGTATCATTGAAAGACCTGGAATAAGAGAAATCCAAGCGGTACCATCCATGGCCCATATAATGCTTAAGTTCCCAGTTGACAGAGGAATAGTGACTATCCGTAGCATTATTTTGATACCCGCTGAGTGCGCCACGGTGATTACATCGTCTAAGGAGATACCCAAAGAGGCTGAGGTCTGTCATGAAAAATTTAAAGTAGCCCTACATCAAAATTTCCCTGATCAGGAAGTATCAATCAGAGGGACGCTATCCACGAAAGGACGGACGAAACTATGCTCACTCCTGAAGAAAAACTTGGATATATTTGCATGGCAGCCGTCAGACATGACAGGAGTACCGCGATCAATAGCGAAACATCGACTTAATATCCGGGAAGGATATTCACCCGTTCGACAGAAGAAAAGAGGCTAGGCTCCAGAGCGTGCGAAAGCCGTCCAAGCGGAGGTACATAAACTAGTAGAGGTAGGGATCATGAGAGAAGTCTATTACCATGAATGGTTGTCCAATCCAGTCATGGTGAAAAAACACGACGGTAGCTGGTGGATGTGCGTGGATTTTATAGACTTAAACAAGGCCTGTCCTCAAAGGAATGTTCGGGGCGGTAGAAGGAATGTTCTTGGGGTACATGATTAGCCCGGAAGGGATAAAACCGTGCCCTAACAAAAAAAAGTTGTACTACAACTCCCGTCCCCACGGACAATCAAATAGGTCTAGAGCCTCAATGGGAAGTTGGCTAGTTTGAACAGATTCCTCTCTAAGTCAGCGGAAAAGTCCTTGCCGCTATTCAAAACTTTAAAGAAGTGCATTAAAAAGAGTGACTTTCATTAGACACCAGACGCGGAACTAGCCTTCAAGCAACTAAAGCAGTACTTGTTAGAGCTACCCCTACTGGTAGCACCCAAACCGAAGGAGGAACTGATTGTATACCTGTCCGCCTCCCACGGAGCTATTAGTGCGGTCTTGATGACTGAAAGGGGCACGGTTCAGAAGCTGGTCTACTTCGTAAACCGCGCATTACAGGGCCCCGAACTAAACTACACTCCAATGGAAAAGCTAGTTCTGTCACTGGTTTTTGCTGCCAAGAGGTTGCGGAGATACTTCCAATTATATCCTATTATGGTTATTACCGACCAACCCATCAAACAAATAATGTCACGTCCCGACGCGGCAGGATGATTACAAAAATGGAGCGTCATGCTAGGAGAACACAATATCACATACCGGCCAAGGACGTCTATGAAAGGACAGATCCTAGCAGATTTCCTCGTAGAGAAGCCGGACTAAAGTCCGCCAGACGCATCAGTGGTTGAAACTCCACAAGAGCCATGGACACTATTCACGAACGGATCATCATGTGTAGATGGATCTGGTGCTGGCTTAATACTGACAAGCCCGGAGGGAACAGAGTTTACCTACACGCTGAGATTTCAGTTTACAGGTTCTAACAACGAGGCAGAGTATGAGGCACTAATAGCTGGCCTACAGATCGCAACGCAGATGGGAGTGCGTAATGTGCACGTAAGTGTAGACTCTAAGTTGGTAGCAAACCAAGTCTTAGGGACATATGTTGCCAAGGAGGAAAACATGGTCAAGTACCTTGAGAAGGCCAAAAGCCTGATCAGTGGCTTCGCTAACTTTTCCATAAGCCAAGTCCTAAGAAGCAAAAACAAGAAAGCGGATGCCCTGAGCAAAATCGCGTCAACCAGCTTTGCACACTTATCAAAACAGGTCTTGGTCGAAATACTTAAATAAAAATCCATACAAGAAGAGGAAGTAGCGACAGTAGTAGAGGAAGACGGACCCATATGGATGACCCCAATAATGGAATATTTGAAAAATAGACCCTTCCCGGCGATAGAAATGAGGCAAGCAAACTTCGTATCAAAGCTAGACAGTACGAATTATTGAAAGGGGTCCTTTATAGGCGGTCATTCTTAAAGCCGTGGCTAAGGTATGTTGGACCACTCCAAGCGGATTATGTGATCCGAGAAATTCATGAGGGGTCGTGCAGTATGCATGCAGGACCACGTTCCGTGGTGGACAAAGCCATGCGATTGGGATATTATTGGCCAACTATGCATCGGGATGCACGAGATATGATACGTGCCTGTAATGACTGTCAAATACATCAACCCCCAATAGCCGTTAACCCTTATCACGGCTCCATAGCCATTCTACAAGTGGGGAATTGACATAGCCGGTCCTTTCTCGGAGGGACCAAGAAAGGTCAAATTTTTGATAGTCGCAATGGATTATTTCACGAAGTGGATAGAAGCGAAAGCTGTGGCAACAATAACTGGCAGTTAGGTAAAGAAATTTGTATGGGATAATATAGTGTGCCGGTTTGGCCTTCCGGGAGAAATAGTCTCGGATAACGGTAAACAGTTCAGCGATAACCCATTCAAAGATTGGTGTGACAAATTGAACATCACACAACGCTTCGCCTCAGTAAAACATCCACAGTCTAATGGACTTATGGAGAGAGCAAATAGGAACTTGGGTGAAGGAATCAAGTCCCGTCTGGGCGAGGGAAACAAGAATTAGAGAGAAGAGCTTCCCCACGTCCTATGGGCTCATCGTACGATGATTAAGTTGAGTCATGGTGATACCCCTTTCTCCTTGACTTATGGAACAGAATCCGTAATACCTGCAGAAATCGGAATGCCAATGTACCGCACCGCGGTTATGGACGCCGCACACAATGACGAAGAATTACGGCTAAATCTGGATTTACTAGAAGAACGCCATGAACGAGCAGCAATTCGCGAAGCCAGGGCCAAGTTGAAAATGACAAAGTATTACAATGCTAGGGTCCACGGTGTTACGACCTGGAGATTTTGTTTATCGCAACAATGACGCTAGTCATGCCGTAGATGGAGGAAAGCTGGGCCCAAAGTGGGAAGGACCTTATGAGGTCATGAAAGCACTCGGAGACGGAGCATACAGACTAAGGTCCAGGGACTGCACGGTCCTTCCGCGGACGTGGAACATAGCCAATCTCAAGAAATGTTATCTTTAAGTTACGGCATGGATAAGTTTGTGTCTTACTTAGGCCCCTTAATAAAGTAATCCATGTATTCTTATTCTACTCTTTGTTTTTAAGTTATGAATAAAACTTTGCGGGTCTAGCTAACCCTGCGACTTCTTTATATGAAAATTTTCTAAGTGAATCTTTCCTTTCTTAAGTATAATTTACTGATTACTTCATAGAGTACATACCCAATATGATAGATATCTTTGGATATCTAAAGGCTAGGCACCATAATAATTGCTTGCCGTGTAAGAGGGTTGCAACCCCAACTGCCACGGATTCTGCATCCTTATTTTATGTGTACCTAAGACGTTAGGTATATAATAAAGACTCCCACGGAGCATACAAGACACTATTAATGCGATTACAAACAAAATATATCATGAGATGATCAATTACAATGTTAAACCACGGACATCCGCGGATATATTACAGACAAAAATATTGTTTAAAGTACCATAGACGGTACTATGGCCAATCCAAATTATACATAGCTGGTAAGGACATGGATTTGAGCAGCTTCAGAGACGCCTCACCTTTCGATATCTCAGTCTGAGTAGAAGCATCCGCCAGCAGGATAGCAAGACCTTGAGGGGCAACGGTCGTTGCTGATACTGGGATGCCGTCAGATCTGGCATGATGGGCGGAACCGACCCCATAGGTACGGCAAACCACCCGACACTTCTTTTTCTTCTCGACGTGGCTCACGTTCGCCGTAATGGCATCTTCCAGCAATATCTCCTCTTTGATGGCCCAAGGATCTCTAGGATTGCGTACCTCCGGATATACATGAATTTTTAGTTGGGAGGTACTAGGACGGAGGCCACGGATCCACTAAGGAGCATCTTCCCCGGTATCACTCTCTAAATGTAGAGATGCCATGATTAGCTCCATCGGGGCATCCCTCAACTTCTCCAATTGATCCACCATCGGATACTTCAGATCCTTCAAGTCTTGGAGGGCTTTAATTAACTTACTGTTGGCCTTCGGGTTATACGCCTTAATATCCGCCAAGTCTCGGCCGGCCTTTCCGTGCTCTACACTATATTTTAGGCCCTCCCCTCATACCTTTGGCAAGTCCTCTCGACACCACATCAGCAAATGCTCGCCTTATCTCAGACGATTCGACACACTTCATAACGGCAAGGCGCAGGTCGTGCCCAATGACCCAGCGGTGACCCGCGATCACTGTAAACATGTGCGGATACAACACTTCATCAAAATCCACACTCAGTTTGTCCAATCGAGCATCTATTTTTGCACACCGAGAGTTAACCTGTTCATCCTCGTATTTCTTGGGCGGTTTTTATCTTTTCTTCGCCAGTAATCTAATCCTGGAGAGTGGACACATGCTGAGACAGCTGGTCATTGCTAACTTGGAGGTCCGAGAACTGGGCACGGAGGCCTTCCAACTCCTCCACAAGTTTTGCATTCTTGGCCTCCGTGGCTTTCTTCATATCAGCCTCAGCTTCCAACAACGCCTCTAAATTCTTTATCTCATTTTCCCTATCCTGGATACTCTGATCCCGTCGGGCTACATGAGCTATAGACTTCTTCAGCAGTTTGGCCTCCTGTTCAAACCTTAACCTTAGTTGAGAACCCATTGCCACTTGCCGCGCCAAGTTTATGTTGTATTGGCTCAGGAAATCATCATTAGGCAAGTGGTGCAGCTTTGAAAAGTACCCTGGCGGTGCTATGTGATCCACCAGGTCCTGGCACGCTCCTAGGGTGCCAAGGCGGTACCCGTTGGTTACGCCCCACCCTGGCTGGTATATACTTCCCGGTGACCCGGCCATAGATGTGAAGGAGGTATTCTCAGAGGCCGGATCTGCTACAACTGCCGATATCTTGGAAGATCTACATTCATGAAACAAGGCAAATACAGCTGTTTAGCATAGCTACACTTTTGAAAAAACAAAAACTATCAGGGAGAGCATAAATCGGATCACTTACTAGGCAACATCTTGCTCAGGGATTGGCTGCGGTTCCGCGTACTATAGCGGGTCCAGATTGCTTACACTTTATCGCACAGACGTATGGGAGGGAGGCTCCGGACCTAACCCGATAGCAGCTAGAGACTTCCCCCCATGAGTATCCTGCGTGGGGTGAACGGAAGCATGATCTTTCCTTAATACCTTGGGAGGTGCATTTCCCTTCATCGCACTTTGATCTCTCTTGCGGCGCCTTTTATTGACCGGAGGTTCCTTAGCGGTTGCCTCTTTTTCTAGATTCAATTCTGGGATGACTTCTGCGGTCACTGTATTCTCTGCAGAAGGAACCTCTTAGGACACCACGGTCGGAGCCTGGTCCTCAGTCTCGCCCTTGTTAGTAATCATATGGGGTGGATCTCCATTTGAAAAGTCTAGCGGTGACTTCTCCATTACAGAGGGAGTCTCTGAAGAGGTTGACGTCGCAACCGGGTCCTCCATTTCTATCACCCGACTTGCGGCGGCAGTCAGTAGTGGCACCTCATGAGCGGCGCGTGGGCGCGTCCCGGTCTTTACCTTGGCAGGGTTTGGGGCACTGATCAAATTGAACAAGTCCATCTCTGCATTCAAACAATGATTGTTAGCATATATTCACACATACGAGAAAAGTAAACAAATTTATAAACACCCACCCCGGTCATCGTCATTGAGAAATATGGGATACACGTCGTCTCCTAGAAAGTATCTCCGACTTAACCCGACTAGGCATAATAAGAGTTCAGGTTGTTTTTGAAAAGGGGTGCGGCGTGTATTTAATGTTGCTACGTCCAACGCAGAGTAGGATTCTGTTGAGGGCATCTCATCTTTTGGGGCACCTGTGCGCCACGCCACGACAGTTGGAAATACTTTCTCGTCCACCTAGAAGAAGCGATTATTCCAGTTCTTCAACGAGTCAAGGGGTTTGGTGTAACACTGCGGGGTGTTCTTCCCCGGTCGCTTGCTAAACGACATCCACCCCGAGTGGTAGGAAGGTATGTAAAACATACGGAATAAGTTTAGAGCGTGGATTATATTCAAGACACGGCAGGTGATTTCAAAGTGACTCACTTTGGCCGCGCCTATTACGGAGAGTTGTAAAAGGTGGATTTAGTAATATCCAAGGATGTCAAAAAGGAATTGTGAAATGGGGATGCGATAGTTTGCGAATTCGAAGAATTTCGTGTACACACCAACTTTGCCCTCCGAAAAATCCACAATGGTATCCTCTGGGCCAGGCAACTCGGGGTGCAAGCTCTCTGGAATACCGTACTCCGAGGTAAACTCCAGAAGATACTCTCTAGATATGGTTGATACAGCGTCTTCTAGTTGTATTGTATCCTTACCCATTTTTTATTAGTTTTACAAAGTGGCGTAGCGTACTAACCTGTGGTGGTGAGAATCTGTGGAAATTAATAGCTTGTGCGGCTGTATGTGCGAAAATGAGAGTTTGATTTGAAAATTGTGGAAACATGCATAGTGATCGTTCCTCCTATTTATACTATGTCCTTGGCAGTTGTGCCTAATTGGATGATTGACACGTGTTCTCCACTTAATCTTTTGAATGGCTAAGATCGAGGGGTAGGTGAAATGGTTATGGGCCCACACGTCCCATCATTCAGCCGTCTACGCCGTTTCTTGATAAATGGGTCCGATTATTATGCTACAGGGCACAACATACGGTTTCGGAGGTTATGTGTTTACAGGGCGGCTTGAGGTATTTGTAGTCTAGGAACTGTGACCGCGACCCCGGCCACGGCCACATCTCCTAGACTGGGGGGACATGATGACGTATAGTGTGGACCGGCCCGGCCCACATATACTATTATGGACTTGGTAGCTAAAACTAGGCCTCCGGCCCAGTATCGCGGTCATGGCATCATAGACCTACGGGTCGGGAATACTGGCACGTGATCCGTGGCCGCGGTATATTCACAAGTTATCTTTAAGAAAGGATAACCTAATTAAATAAGAGATATGCTTTACTTATTTAAATCAGTTAGGATAATTTCGAATCCCTACGATATCGGCCGTATCTTGGGCCGAAAGTTATGGAAACCCTAAGGATTATTCAGCCTATAAAAGGAACGCAAATGCCATCAATACAAGTATCTTACAAACCCTAATTACACTCGATTATTCTCTCAAACCCATATACTTACTCTTACGCCGGAGTCTAATCGTGGGATCCGCTCCCAAGATAAGGTTAACGGTGTTTTATTCCTTGTGCAGGATCCTTCAAACAAGTTCACTTGATAAAAGAACAAGACACTTCATACCCGGATAACAGCCTATTCGGACCTAACAAGACCCGACCTAACTTTTGTATCAATATAAATTAATGGCGAAAAATAAGCAATTCAAAAACTGTGAATTGCTAAAAGTAAGCAATGTAAGCATCCATAGTCTGAATAAAAATGTGGGACTTATTTTGTAATGAACAAGTATAAATAAACACGAACCAAATGATTTCCTTGATGAACAAATACCGACACAAAAGTTATGTTTGTGCATGTCTTTGTCTTCATTTGTTCGGTTATGACCTAAATGAAAGAACACAAACGGGCCGCGTTAGTGACCTTTAGTTAATTTACAGCCATATACTTTTAAAATGGATACATAAGATTAAAGGAGACAAATGTGTGACCACATGTCACAATCTACCTGTTGAAATAATGGATTTGTTTGCTCAAAAAAAAGAAAAGAAAGAAATAATGGATTTGGTACAAAAGTTACCTCAACGAGAAAAAATAACGTTTCCCGTCGTATAATAATCTATTTTATAAACAATTTATAGAATTTTAGTTTTTTAAGTTACATTTACAAAGGTAAATATGGTTGAAAAGGTTTAGCCTTATAAGGAAATGAAATAATTGTTGAAATATGAAAGCTAGCGATTGTCTTCACGTTTTATAACATGCACCAATACCATTATTCATGTGTCCTAGCTTGTTTCAACCTTTATAATTAGACCACTACCCAATTTCCATGCACCATTCATTCTTTTAAACTCTTAAACTTGAACTCAAAATCGTAATGGCTATTCTAGCAGACTCTGGTCGATGCCATGTGGTAGCGATACCATACCCCGGTAGGGGCCACATCAACCCCTTGATGAATCTTTGCAAGATCATTGCTCAACGTCGTCTTTCTGACTTTGTTATAACATTTATTGTAACAGAAGAATGGCTAGGCCTCATTGGGTCGGAGCACAAACCAGATAACATCCGGTTTGCTACCATACCCAATGTCCTCCCATCAGAGGTGGGTCGGGCTAAGGATTTCCCCGCGTTCATAAATGCCGTACAAACAAAAATGGAACATCCGGTGGAGCAGTTGCTCCACCGGATGGAAGTACCAGCAAATGTACTCATATATGATACTTACCTTATTTGGGTATCAAATTTAGGCGAACGGATGAGTATTCCTATAGCGTCGTTTTTTACCATGTCGGCCAATGTGTTCTCCATGACTTACCATTACGATCTCCTGGTGAAAAATGGCCATGTTGGTGATGATTTCTCAGGTAATATTACTAAAAGTTATACCACGTTATTCTTTTCTAAGAAAGGGTTGAGGCGATATATATACATCACTTTTTTATGTCTAAAAAAAAATAAAAAAAATGAAAAATGATGGGTTCTCATTAATTTTTACTTATTCAGAAATGGAAAAGAAAAAAAGAATGAAACTAGCTTAGGAGCAAATTTAAATAACAAACATGAAACATTATGGTGTGGAAAAGATAAATGTTGTTTAGTATGAATGTAAAAATTTGTGCAGAAAAAATTGATGAAGAAGTAGATTACATACCAGGAGTACTGCCAATTCGGGTGGCTGATCTTGTGACAGGCTTCAATGGGAGGGGTAAGCAAGTTACGCCAGTAGCTGTGGAAGCCGTTTCAATGGCGCCCAAAGCTCAGTTTCTTCTATTTGTGTCTGTTTATGAACTCGAAGCCAAAGTCATCGATTTGTTTAAATCGGAGCTTTCCATACCTGTTTACGCTGTTGGGCCAGGTATTCCTTACTTTAATTTGAATGATGTGCAAAGTGACCAATGTACACCTGATTACATTAAGTGGTTAGATGGTCAACCCGAGGCTTCAGTATTGTACATTTCGCAAGGGAGTTTTTTATCCGTCTCAGATGAGCAATTGGAAGAAATCATTGCTGGTGTACGTGATAGCAATGTGCGATACATGTGGGTTGCACGTGGGGAAACAACTCGGTTTAAAAATGAAAATGAGGAAAAGGGGCTAGTTATTCCTTGGTGTGACCAATTAAAAGTGTTGTGCCATGGTTCCATTGGAGGATTTTGGTCACATTGCGGGTGGAATTCGACTAAGGAAGGTGCTTTTGCCGGGGTGCCAATGCTGACTTGTCCAATACATTGGGATCAAACTCCAAATAGTAAGATGATTGTGGAAGATTGGAAAATGGGAAAGAGGGTAAAGATTGAAGAGGATAGTTTGCACACTCGAGAAGGAATTGCGAAACTTATAAGGAGTTTTATGGGCAGGGAAAGCGAAGAGGGGAAAGAAATGAGGAAATGCGCAAACGAAGTCAAGAAAATTTGCCAACAAGCAACCGGGGAAGGAGGTTCTGCTGAAACAGACATCGATTCATTCATTAGCGACATCTTAATGAGTCGTAAATGATAAATAAATCATGATAGAATAGTGTTTATGATGTTATTAGCAATTTAGCATATACCATGATGTGAACTTAAGAAGCACAATGATCATGGAGTTAAATGAATGAATGAATTTGTGTTTTAGACCATGTTACTCACTACTTTACCTTCTATTTTTGGCTTATAGCTAATGCCTGAGAGCTAATAGATAGCCTGATGACCAAAAAATTAACTTGAATGATCAGAGGGGTCATCAGATCAGTTCTTGTAGTTACACACATTTAAGAGTTAATAATATATTAATATTATAAAAGGACAAAGAACCAGGGGCGGTACGAGAATTTTTTTTAAAAGGTGGCAAAAGTTGAGAGTAAAGGTCAATTCGGGTCATGTCAATAACTCGGCCGTAATGACAGCAATTTTACGTTGCATGAAAGTGAACTTGTTTAAATAGAACTTAAAGTAGTTGTAATTATATGGATAATATTTAGGATATACTTACTTTTTCTGATAGATATTAATACAAATAGAGAAAACGAAAACATAAATTCGGATAACAAAATTTAGAATAGCACAATTCGAACATTAGGTATCTATGAAAGTACGCAAAGTATGTCCTTAACCACTAGACTACGATGTAGTTATTTGTTAGTACGCAAAGTATGTCCTTTACCATTATACTATTTATTCTTCTATGGGGGCGGAATGAAAATTGCTATCCGATTTTCATCTACCTTGATAGAATTCTTAACATATATTAGGAACTTTGTGGGAGCAAGTGTTGATACACACATCATGTGTTATATACGTGTGTATTGATTCAATGATATAAAAATTCAAGACTTTTGATGTAAATGAAGGGAAGCCAAATTTGAATTCTCCAAAAGAAGGGAAGCCAAATTTGAATACTTAAAAAACAGAAAACTTAGGACCACATGTCACATGAGATCTTTAAAGTAATTTTGTGTCGAATAAGGTTTGTATGGAATTCAAAGGATGTTAGTTAAATCAAAGGTGTTTCATGTTTAATTTTTGTGGGATCCAATGATTAAGTATCATGAAAAAACATATCGTTAGGGGAAGATTATAACATTTCATATATTGAGATGTCTTTAACAGAATTAACTCCTTTGAGAGTCATGATTTATATTCATCTAGTTACGAATAAAACACAATTCAAATCGAACATTTCGGTATAAATAATTTGGAAGCTTTAACGAGACTTAAGTTGGATGCCCATAGTACGTTATTGAGCGGTAAGAACATTGGATTATTTGAACTTCTCACGTAAATCACCAAAATAACCCTCAAAGGGGTAAGAAGCCAGACTTTTAACGAGCTACTCGAGCTCGTTTTACTCGAGCTCGAGCTCGTTTTTGTTGTTCCCTCTTAGTTAGTGAACAATAAATACAAATTTATCATTAACTAACTCATGGCTTTTTCAAATGATAGGTAAATCATATTACATGTAAACAAAACACATATCTTAATCAAACCCCGATCCAAATTCACAACTTATTTTTCTTCTTTAATCAAAATCAAATCAAACCTCAGTTTTATTCAGTTCACCCCGATCCAAATTCACAACTTATTCTTTGTTACTTCACATCTCTGCCGTTAATTCACAACTGATTCGTCTCGGTATTCATCTTTTGTGTTTCTTAATTCTAATTCTGAGGTTCTCGTCGGGATTCTGAAAGGAGGGGGGGGGACATGGTGAGGAATACTTCAACAACGAGAGACGCCGATGGATGGTCTTGGAGATTCAAAAACAACAAGGCGGATACAACCATCCATAATCAAAAACCCGTTTCATAAAGAGGTAGAGAAAATAGCAACTTCCTTCTATGTGACAAACTTTCCTGATTACGTTGATGCTAAGAGATTGTCGAAGGAATGTGAATCATATGGACGTATAGTGGATACGTTTATTGCTAATAAAAAATCAAGAGTATGGAAGAGATTTGGATTCGTTCGCTTTATTGGAGTAAAAAACGAAGAGGAGCTGGCAAATTCTTTGGCTGCTATATGGATAGGGAGCTACCACTTGTTTGCAGCTGTGGCCCGCTTTAAGAGAAAGGACGTATGCAGAATTGTCAAAGAAAACTATGGAGAATAATAGCAGTTATATCCCAGATAATAAGGTAGAACAGGTTGCATTTACACAATCTAAAAAAACTTATGCCTCTACTTTGAATGGTGATAGGGGAATCAAGGCGGAAAGATAAGAGACGAAAATAAAACAAGTTACTCTATCTGATCATGAGTTGGTGCAAATTAACAATTCACTGAAGATAGCACTAGTGAAGGTAAAAAGTGTTGAAACCATGTCTACTTTATATTGTTTGTGTTGTAAAGAGGGTTTTGGTGAGGTTAAAATCCATCATATTGGAGGATTGTGGTTGTGGTTGCAATTCCAAAATGAGGAAACATGCAATGCTTTTAAAAAGAATAATAATTTAAAGTCTTTCTTTTCATTGATTATACCGGTGTCTAAGAACTTTTCTGTGGATGAGAGAATGATGTGGGTTGAAATTTCGAGGCTACCTCTATGTGCATGGGGTTCTAATGCTTACAAAAAGGTTGCATCAACTGTGGGTAAGTTCATATTTTTTTAAGAATGATAATTCGGCGTCCATGAGCTTAGGACGAGTGTGCGTGGCTACTAAACAAAAAAGCCTCATTTCAGAAGGGTACAAGTGACTATTCATGGAGAAGATTATACCGCTCAAGTACAAGAATTGGGATCGTGAAGTATTAATATAGAAGATTCGGCGTCTCAAGAATCAGAATCTGATTCCCAAGAGGGAGACAAGTGGGACAAAGAAAGGGATTCTGAAAGTGAAGACGATATAGATGAGGATCAACAAGTAGACAAACAAGATAATAAGGAGGAAGAAAAGGAACAAGCAAAGCATCAAGTTGAAAGTATTCATTTCCATACAGGTAATGAAGAGAATACACCTCCCATTGAAACAGATAATAACAAAAGATCAGTCACGTCTGATTGGAGTCGACCACCAGGTTTTAAACACTTCAATAAAACAGATAATGAACCTTCTGAAAGCTCTCTTCCATCCAAACTTTGTAAGTGTACGACCTCTTTCGATAGATATGACCGAAAAGATATCAGGGGAATTTCGGTTATACATGAATTATCTAAGTTAATTGAAGTTGGAGAGAAATTGGGGTACGATGTTAAAGGGTGTCACAAATCTTTACACCGTTTAATTGATGGAATTGGAGTGCTAATGGTGGATAAATGAAGATTCTTTCAATTAATATTCGAGGCACCAAGAAAAGGAGAAAACGAGTATGGATTAAGGAGATGTGATTCAAAAATAATATCCAATTTTTAGGTGTTCAATAATCTAAAATGACAAGACTTGAAATGTTTCGTATTAAGTCTATGTGGGGTAATTATTCATTCGATTATGCGTGTAGCCTTTCTTGGGGTAGAGCGGGGGGTTTTATTTTTGTATGGGATCCGAACTTTTTTATTAAAGACCAAATTTGGTGTGATGATTGGTATATAATTGTGCAAGGAAAATGGGTTAATTCAGATAAAGTGTTCTTTATGATTAATATATACGGGCCTCATGAATCGATTGACAAATAGCTATGTGGAACCAGCTTCTAGAGTTCATTTGCTACCATGATTGTTATTTTTTTATTTTTAGATATTTAAATGAAGTTCGGTACGAAAGTGAGCGCTATGGAACATAATTTCGTCAATCAGCAGCTAATGTCTTTAATACGTTCATTAATGACGCACGTCTTTTTGAACCTGTTTTGGGCTGCCGTAACTTTACATGGATGAATAAAGCGAGAGCAAAAATGAGTAAGTTAGATCATTTTTTAATATCTCAGCATGTCACGGATGTTTCACAGATGTTAAAGTGACGGCTTTACCTCGGGACTGGTTAGATCACACTCCAATTATGCTTCATTGTAATTACTCTCATATGCCATTTCATGAGGAATTGAAAGTTATCAAACAACATATTAAACGTTGGACTTATCAGGTCAAGAATGTTGATAAAACAGGAGATTATTTCAAAAATTAGTGATATTGAAGCAAAGATTGACTCTAATATAGTCTCGGAGGTCAAAAAAGAGGATCGAATGAAACTTCTCAAAGAGCGTGATGATCTTCAACAGTTAGAAGATATGGATGTGGTGCAAAAATATAAAGTGAAATGGGATGTAGAAGGGGATGAAAACACACAAAAATTCATGGAATTTTGAATCAAAAAAGACACCAACAAATGGTCCAAGGTATCATGATTGATGGTATATGGGTGACATACCCTCAACAAGTGAAAATGGCGTTTCATAAATTTTACAAAGACAAGTTTGATGTGTTGGATTCCTTGACAGAATTACCCCATGTTGTGCCTTTTGCTACATTGAGTCAAGAGGATAGCACGGAGTTAGAAAAATTGGTTACTCTAGAAGAGATTCGAGTGGCGGTATGGGATTGTGGTAGTCAAAAATCGTCAGGTCCGGATGGTTTTTCCTTCCTTTTTATTAAGTCTTATTGGGAGCTTCTGAAAGAGGATGTGAGGAATGCCGTTAGATGTGTTTTTGATTCATTTGTCATGCCCCGAGGTGTTAACTCATCCTTCATCACGTTAATCCCTAAGATTTCCAATCCGATTCATATTAAAGATTTTTGTCCAATTTCGCTAATCGGTATGCAACACAAAATAATTGCTAAGATATTAGCAAATAGGCTTTCAAAAGTTATTGATAAATTGGTTAGTCAGGAGCAATCGGCTTTCATAGCGGGAAGACAAATTCTTGATGGGCCAATTGTGCTTAGCGAACTGATGTCGTGGTATAAAAAGAAGAAGAAGCTGATGTTATTTAAAGTAGATTTCGAAAAAGCTTTTGACATCGTAAGGTGGAAGTACCTCGATCATATGCTTCTAAGCCTTGGGTTTAGAAGCAAATAGCGTAGATGGATCCAAGTATGTTTACATTCAGCTAGATCCTTCGTTCTCTTAAATGGCAGTCCTTCTAGTGAATTTTTGATTAAACGTGGATTGCGTCAAGGCGATCCATTAAGTCCTTTTCTATTCACCATTGTTATGGAAGGGCTTCATATTGCAATGAAAAATACGGTTTGTTCGGGTCTTATCCGTGGGGCTGTGATAAGAACTTCGGGTCACAAGATTTCACATTTATTTTATGCGGATGACGTGGTGATTATCTCAGATTGGAACAATCAAGATATGGGTAATATTATTCGTGTGCTGCAGGTTTTCTATCTTGCTTCGGGTCTAAAAATTAACGCCTCTAAATCTAATGTGTTTGGGCTTGGGGTGAGTTCTCAAGACGTTGAGGACATGGCTTCTGATACAGGTTATGACCCAGGTAATATTCCTTTCTCTTATCTCGGTCTACCTCTTAGAACGAATATGCACTTGACTGCCAATTGGCAGCCCCTGATTGATAGGTTTCAGGCTAAGTTATAGGCGTGGAAAGCTAGCACTCTATCTATTGGGGGTCGTTTAACTCTCATAAAGTCGGTTCTAGGAAGTCTTCACATATATTATATGTCCATTTTTAAATACCCGTATTCTGTTATCAACTCCCTTGAAGCTATGCGGGCTTTTTGGGGGGGGGGGGAAGTGGGGAGATAAAGAAAATAGCGTGGGTTAAATGGGAGAATGTTCTTGCCTCATTTGATAAAGGTGGGCTGGAAATTGGGAGTTTAAAAGCGTTTAATCTCGCTCTTCTTCAAAAATGGAGATGAAGATACGTCAATAGCTCAGATTTTTTTATGGGCTTGTGTAGTTTAAGTTATTCATGGGGCGGAAACGGTTTGTGGAAACTAGAAGGGGGGGGGGGTTGAATAGTTTACCGGTTCGTTTTACGTTTTAAAAGTTTGCTTTCAAAATACTTAGATTCGAGTTATAAGTTCAACCAATCAACAATATAAATATCTAAACTAATACTAATTAACAATCACAATAATATAGAGAGATAGAGAAGAGAACAATCAAACCAAGACGCTAAGATTTTATAGTGGTTAGGCTACGAAGAACCTCTTCGCCCTACTCCACTCCCCGAGTATCCTACTCGAGATTTCACTATGTCAACAAGCTCCCTTTAGGCGGAGAAAACCGTTTACACGTCGCTTACGTTGTTTTCCGACACTCAGCTAAATGTCGAGTCCTAACCTTAGCTAGATCCAATCTATCACTTCACAAGCATTACACAATCACAAGATCTACACTATCGGATTTACATACAATCCAAATCACACAATTACACAAGATAATTACAATAGAGATTTGATACTTAGAATAAGAGAGGAGAGATATCTAAATAACAATTCGTTTCTTGGCGAATACGAATGTTCTTCTCTTTCACTTGATAGAAGAATGAGAAAGATGAGATTGGATCACTTGAAACAAGATCAAACAATGTTAGTGATCAAGAGATTTAGAGAGAGAAAGTTATCTGAAAAATTCATGCAAAGAGGTATGTTTTTCTGCCAGAAATAGTGCAGTATTTATAGACAAGATTTCCAACGGCTAGCTGGCGGCGGTCTCAGCGGTCCCAGATATATCTGGGGGCCGCCAGGCTTATAAGGAGGCTGTCACTAGACTACGCTCCTGTTTTTGTCTTTTTGTGGGGAAGGTTGTATCTGGTATAGAAGCTTCCATTTTAGGGGGGAAAACCAAATTTAAATTTTATTATTTAAATAAAATATTTTCTTTTATTAAAATGTATTTTTGTATATTTATTTTGTAGAAATACTTTTGTGAAAATGTAGTGGTTAAGAAAAAATATTTTCTTGATCACTAATCATGCTTAATGATTTGTTTGTACATACCTTAAGTGATTAATCTTAGAAACGGAATTTTATGATTAATAATTTGTAAACGTTTATTTTTATCATAAACGTGTTTACATTTTGTTATTATCAAAACGTTGAGAGGTCAAAAAATATAAATAATGTTTTTAGACATTATTTGTAGTAACAATCTCCCCCTTTTTGATGATGACAAAATATAAACTCATTTTGTATAAAATTAAAGGTTTCAAATTATTAATGAGTTTCATTCCATTTCTCCATCTTTTTTCGAATTCAAAAAGGATAATCTTTGAATTGTTGTAGAAAGAAAGAAGTCGACGATATCAAGACTCTCCCTCGTTTGGGGCACCAAGGGATCAATCTTACAAAAATTGTTTGCTACAAAACAAAGTTAGAAGTACAAGTGCAAGACAATATATCTAGCTAATGGAAATATCATGACAAATATCTCAAAGTTAATCACACTTCCAGCTAACTCATAAAGTGATTTCATTCATCATTCCAATAAGCTCATACAATCATCATAGATGGCAAGCTTATGATAATACAAGAAAAGATGAGCATGCATAACATAAATATTAAATAAAGTTTAGACTAGTTGATTTTTGATTCATAGAAGATGCCATAATCAAAAGATGGATGGTCGATTATTTAAGTAGATTTGTCATATGAGAATGATTAATTAAAGAGGAAAAAGGATGAGGTTGGTGAAACATGGTTTGGAGGAGTGCGAGTTTGAGGTATGAGACGGGTGAGAAGAAATTGAATGAAGTTGATTTCATTTCTCAAGGAGTGGAATTGGTTTCTAGAATACTTTTAACAATGACAAAAACTTGAGTGAAATTTAACTTGATCATGAGAGGGAGGATGAATTGGTTGTGGTGGTGGTGAAGGTGGTGCATGAATGTAGGCATTGGATGAGTTAGTTTGTGAATCAAGAATGGTAGAGATGTTGTGAAGTTGGTTAATCATTTGATCTCTTAGTGGATTATAGTATGGTGGTGAAGGATATTGAAGATGTACTCTTGGAGGAAATGGAGGTTAGTCATTTTGGGAAGGAGGCGATGATTTTGGAGTGGATGTCTTGCGCTTCCATACTTATCTTACCGACATTCTTGGTTTTCTAGAGAAGTTTGGATGGTGGTTTGAGCAAGACATTGATGGTGAGAATGAAGATGATAATGAGAATAAGTTGGTGATGGTGAATGAAGAAGTATGGATGAGTTAAATAATGGAAGTAAGGTTAAAGAATGGCAAAGCATGGTTTGAGTGATAAAAAGTGCAAGAAGTGGTTTGGCTAAACAAGGAAATGCCAGCATGAGACTATGTATAGGAAGGTCAAAGATACAAAAAAAGAGGTAAACTTAAAATTTTCGTTCCCTCCTATTGGCGGTCCCATATTGTTGGGCGGTCCCATATATATTGGGGGCCGCCTAATCTTTAGGGGGGGCATTTTCTGAAGAGAGCGAGATTTTCTAGTTTTTCCCTTTCTTATGTCCAGTGATTTCAACATCTTTCATATTCAAGAATCAACTAATTTAAGCAAGAATATAGGGTCCTAAGTCAAGATGCAAATCATTTAGCATATAGTAGTTTTATACGCATGTCATAATCTCCTAGAATAAGTTCACATAGAAAGTTGATAAGATGATAAAAATGAAAAGATCATCCAAGTCACATGAAATCGTCTTTTACCATTCCTAGTCCTAATGAGTGGATTAAAAAGTCAAAGCATAATGTACTAGATAATATAGATAAGAGTAAAAAATCTTTAATAGTTTTGAAAACATGTTCACTTCCGTTTTCCACTCATCATGTCCTTGAGAGCTTTTCTAATTAACTTTAACCCTTTCCGGTGATCATCTCGATGTTGAGTTTGAAGGTTTATAGTTTCTGAGAGATAGGTGTTTAAGTGTTGACTTTCATGAGGTGGGTTTTGAAGGAATCTAGGGACAGCATTAGACGAGGAAGAGACGTTTTGAGAATGAGAAGAAGAGTTGGAATGAAACGATTCTTCATCATTTTCATCAACAATGTCATTCAATAGATGAAATGATGATGGATAATTTAGAGTGGTAGAAGGGGAGCTAGCATTTGAATCACGAGGTCTTTTCTTGCCATGATCCGATCGCGTCTTTTGCTCATAATAAGGACCGAAAGGATGCATGACTCGATCATATGAGAGGTAGTGAGCAATTTCTAACTCTGGAAAGATGGACACAACATATTTGAACAATCTAGTCAAAAGCATTCCATAAGGCAAGAGTTCCTTAGGTTTTCTTCGAGTCTTTTCCATTTGTTTGAGAATGAAAAATGCTAGATTGTATGAAGTGGAGGTTTCGATGCAATAAAGCATATGACAGACACGCGGAGACATAATCCCGATGACCTCCTAAACAAATGACGTTTTCACGAATGATATCAACCCATGGTTTCATATGAGGTTGAATTTCAAGGGTTAAAATTTTGTTTTTATCTACGACAACGGGTTTCTTGTTTTTGGTACGAGTAACTTGACCTTGTCGAGAAACTTGAATAAGAGACTTGATGACATTTGGAGAGGAAGGAGTGGTTTTATAATGACCTTTACTTGGAGCACTTATTGAAAAATAGTCGAGTAACCACATGTCGGTGTATGACACTTGACCTTTAAAAGGGTTTTTAGGATTTGACCGAATTCCTCGAGAGTGAGAGAGAATGACTTACTTTGTATGACAAAGTTGACAACAAAATAACCCTTGGAGTTATAGTTAAACGTGAGTTGACTATGAAACTCGAGAACAAAACGAGGAACAATTTGTTCGTTTATGTTCAACAAACAATCAAAACCAATTAATCCAAACTTAGCACATATATGGCTCATGTTTTCAAAATTTTGACTCACAACCCTACCCTCATGAAAGTGTCATTTTTCAAGTATTGCAATAGTGTTTTGTAGTGGTTGTTCGAATTCATTTGATATGAGTGAAATATAGTTACGGGTATTTTGGTGATCTAATCCGGTGATTCGAGGCATTGCCACCTAAAAAAAATATTGAAGTCACATTTTATTATCATTTACTTGTAGTATTGTATGAACATTGTCTCTAGCGTGTGCCTAAATGTGAAACATGTAGAGTAACGATTAACTCGACCTAGAAATAAAATCCTAAGAGTTAATCCAAACGCTCCTTAATTTGATTTTGCTCATCCAAACATATCAAAAATTACATATGAATTGTGTATCTCAAATTTTGTTCATAAGATCATTATGCATGTGTATAAAAATGTTTTTAAGTTGTATTAACAATGCATAACTACAATTTTATTGTGTTCCTAACGTGAGTGATTTGAAAATAAAATTGGGGTTTTTGTTCGAAATCAATTTTTCGACAAACTCACTAGTGTATGTAAATCTTATGTCTAAGGGAAGCATACTAGTTATACATTATATCATATTAGTCTTAATTGTACAAAATTGAAAGAAAAATAGAAAATCCCCAATTTTAATTTTTGTGTTCATCATGAATTCTAGACTCAAATTGAAAGAAAATAAATGAAATGACTTGCAATTAATGATCTTTATGATGTTAGGAATGATTATTAGTGTTGATTTGATCTTCAATTAGTGTTTTAGTGGTTGATTTTGAGTTTTTGTGGTTTAGTTTCGTGTTCGTCGCACCAGCAAGAGGAGGGAGTGTTTGGTTTTGAGTTTTGAAATTTTTTGACAATGTGCAGATAATAGGTGTCTGCTGGTGGCGGTCCCATATCGATTAGGGGGCCGCCTGAGATATGGGGGCCGCCCGTATTACAGATTTTTGGACTTTTAAATTTTGACACGAATTTACAAGGAAAAATGACTAATTAATTTGAATTTCGCGAATTAAAAATATTTAACAAGCTTCAAATGAAGTTGTTAAATTATCACGACGCTGAATGGAACGCTGACAAGAATCGAGACTAGAAGTAGGAGAAGCGGACTAACACGATTTATGGACTGTGTTCCATCATTCCTTAACCAAGACGAAAATAATTAAATGATTCACGTTTAAGGGTTTCGTAAGGATGTCGGCGATATTGTCGACGGGCGGCACTTTTTCGATTGAGATATGTCCTTTCTAGACATTATCACGAAGAAAGTGATGACGTATTTTGATATGTTTAGTACGAGAGTGTTGCACCGGGTTTTTGTTAAGGTCAATCGCGCCTTTGTTGTCGCACATGATCGGGACGTCTTCGAGTCGAATGTTGTAGTCGATAAGAGCTTGTTTCATCCATAGTGCTTGTTGACATGCCTTTTCGACGCTTATGTATTCGGCTTCGGTAGTGGATATAGAAAGAGTGGTTTGTTTCTTTGAGAACCAAGATGTCAAACAACATCCCATGAACGTACAAATACCTCTAGTGCTCTTTCAGTCTACATAATCTCCCGCATGATCAAAGTCGGCATATACTATTGTTTCTATGTCGGTCCCCTTAGGATACCATAATCCTAAGAGCGTAGTGCCTTTAATGTATTAAAAGATACGCTTAACCGCTTCAAGATAAAAGGTTTTGGGATTCTCTTGGAAGCGGGCACAAAGGCAGACACTAAACATGATATCGGGCCTACTTGTCGTTAGGTATAATAAATTACCTATCATACCTCGATACTTGGTGCTATCCACCCACTCACACTCTTCGTCTTTTGTGAGTTTAGTATTGGAGGATATGGGGGTTCTCATTGGTTTAGAATCTTCTAATCCAAAATTTCTTAAGCATTTCTTTAATATATTTAGATTGATTAAAGAAGATACTATCTTTCATTTGTTTTATTTGTAATCCAAGGAAGAAGTTAAGTTCACACATCAGGCTCATCTCAAATTCATCATGCATGATTTTGGCAAATTCATTACACAAGTCTTGATAAGTCAAACCGAATATAATGTCATCGACATATATTTGAACGATGCTGAGATTTGAACTTTTCTTCTTAGTAAAAAGTGTGTTATCTACCATTCCCATTTTGTATTCATGTTTAATAAGGAAAGCTTTTAATCTATCATACCAAGCTTTGGGTGCTTCTTTAAGACCATATAAAGCTTTCTTTAGTTTATAAACATGATTTGGTTTTTCGAAGTCAATGAATCCCGGAGGTTGTGCCACGTATACCTCCTCATTGATAAAACCGTTCAGGTATGAACTTTTTACATCCATTTGGAATAGCTTAAAATCTAAAGCATAAGCATAAGCTAGTAATATCCTAATAGACTTAAGTCTAGAAAATAGGGCGTAAGTTTCATCATAATCGATGCCCTCTTGTTGATTATAGCCTTGAGCAACTAACCTAACCTTATTTCGAGAAACGACACCGTTCTCGTCTAACTTATTTCTAAACACCCACTTAGTTCCTATGATTGTCATATTCCTAGGTTGTGGAACTAAGTCCCAAACGTCGTTAGCAATGAATTGATTTAATTCTTCTTGCATGGTGACTATCCAACTTTCATCCGTTAAGGCTTCATTCACATTCTTAGGTTCTATAGTTGATATAAAACAAAATAAGTTACTTTGGTTTTGGGCTTGTGACCTAAGGGTTCTTTGGTTAAGGTTTCCTATGACATTTTCTAATGGATGGTTTCTAGACTCCTTAATATTGACTATTTTATCAATCTCTAAAGTTTTGATCCTCAATGTCATTTTTTAAGTTTTTCTTTTCGGTGACCTTAATTGCTTCTTCTTCATCTAAGTCATCATCCACCAAGGGTGATGTCTTAGAGGGTGGAGGAGTTTCATTGAATTTCACGTTGAGTGATTCTTTAATTTTCCTAGTGTGTTTATTAAGGATGATGTAGGATTTACTATTTTGGGAGTAACCTAAAAAGACACCTTCGTATGACTTTGGGTCAAACTTAGTAAGGTAGTCTTTGGTGTTTAAAATGAAGCACTTGCTTCCAAACACTCTAAAATAATCAAGAGTAGGTTTCCTACCTCTTAAGAGTTCATAAGGTGTTTTTCCTGGGATGGCTCTAATTAGGATTCGGTTGAGAATGTATCTTGAAGTATCTATGGCGTTACACCAAAACTTTTGTGGTAGTGATTGCTCATTCAACATAGTCCTACTCATTTCTTGAAGTGTCCTATTTTTCTTTTTAACCACGCCATTTGATTGAGGAGTGCGTGGAGCCGAGAAGTTATGTGTAACTCCACTGGTATTACAAAACTTTCCAAATTGCACCTCATTATCAAATTCCCTACCGTGTTTGGTTCTTATTAACACTATTGTACATCCTTATTGATTTTGAATTTTCTTACTAAATATTTTGAATTGATCGAAGGCTTCGGTTTTGTCCTTAAGGAATCTAGTCCAAGTATACCTAGAGTAGTCATCTACTAAGACTAAGGTGTAGCGGTTTCCTTCGTAACTCCGTACGGAGGATGGACCGAAGAGATCCATAAGAAGGAGTTCTAAGCATCTAGTCGTTGAGACCATATTCTTAGCTTTGTGACTAGCGTGAGCTTGTTTTCCAATTTTGCAAGCATCACAAAAGTGTTGATCATACTTAAGGTTAAGTAAGTTTTTAACTAAATCCTTAGATGCTAACAATTGAATAAGACGCATATTAGCGTGACCTAATCTCATATGCCACAACGTGGAGTTTTCATCAATCGTTGCAAGACAAATTTTGTCTTTAGGCTTATTTCCTAATTTCATCACATATAAGCCTTTCTTCCTAATACCTCTACCTATAACCTTACCGTCCTTAGTAATTTTACTACCACGTTCAGAGAAAGTTACTCTACACTTATTATCACATATTTGTCCTACACTTAGCAAGTTAAATCTTAAATTATCAACATGTTCTACATTATCTATATTGAGAGAGTCATTAAAAATTATACCTTTGCCAATGATGTTACCGTAAAGATTACTACCAAAAATGATGTTATCTCCATTGTATGCCTTTTAAGTGGAGAAGAGCTTTCGGCTACCCGTCATGTGTTTAGAGCATCCGCTATCTTTAATCCATTCATCGGGTTTCAAGTCGACTCCAAGGCATATCTATTTATATAGGACATTAACTCAAACATTTGGACCCTAATATCTCATGGGTCCAAAGTTGTTACTGTCAAACATCCCATGCATTTGTTGCATTTGGTTGGGATGTGTAAATGATGAAATCATTCCCCAAGGCATGTAACTTTGATTTTGGAAATTATTCCAAGTTACGGGAAATCCATGAGGTTGATTTTTTCTACCATCATTTCTTCTTGGTTGTGGTGTTCTATTTCTAGAATAAGAGTTATTGACTCTTCTAGGTGGTGGAGTTTTTGATCTAAAATTAGGTTTTGAAAATCCAACTCCGGGTTTTAACGACGGTTTATAAAATCGTTTAACTTCATTATCACTAGCAACGGGAACTATGACGTTGTTTACCATTATATGTTTTGGTCTAGGACCCAAAATGGATTTTTGAAAAGAAATAGATTTTTCAGAAATTGGTGAACAAACCGGTGGTCCCATAATTACTCTGTGGGACGTCTGGTCTTTACAGGGGCCGCCCATGGTATTTGGGGGACCGCCACCAGAGGACGTTTCTTTTTTAGATTTCAAAATTTTTATTTCCTTAGACTTGCTAGTTGATGTTTCTCACGAGTTAAACCCTAAACCTAATTATCACTAAAGGGTTTTTGATTACTTAACATTTTATTTAAGCAATGTGTGCTCTTTTCAAACTTGATTAGTTTAAGAGCCTCTTCTTTAAGTTTTTCATTCTCAAGTTTAAGCAATTGACATTTTGTGCATTCGAGATCAACTCCTTTGTTTTTCTCGAGTGTAGACAATTTATCTTTTAATTCTCTAAGCTCATTTTCTAATCTACTTATGGTGGCTTTTAATCTTTTGTTTTTAGTGATTATTTTTAGACTCATTTTACATAGGTTGTCATATTCATTATCTAGTGCTAAGTCGTCTATTGATGAGTTTTAATTACTAAAGTAAGAGAAATTAAAACATACCTCATTTGATGCTTGAGCTACGAGACACGTCTTATCTTTGACCTTCTCATCATCTTCTTCACCGCTATCACTCTCAGAACCTTCGACGAATGCTCTTTGGTTCTTGTCTTTAGGTGGTTTTGGACATTCTCTAATGAGATGATTAGGATCGCCGCATCTAAAACACTTCCTTTCACCCTTGCCGTTTTTGTCTTCTTGGCTTCTTTGAAAGGTCTTTTTGTCGTTCCTTGGTTGTCTAACGAATCTTCCTCTTCTTTTGAAGAACTTCTTGAAGTCTCTTACCGCCAAGGCGTACTCTTCATCTTCACTTTCAAAAGTCGAACACTCCTCATCACTAGATTCCTTCTTAGCCTTTAAAGCGAGAGATCTCCTTTCTCCTTTAGCTTTGACTATTTCAGAATCTTTTCATTTAGTGAACTTTGAGGTTCCCGATAATTTCATCAAGAGATAGTGATGTTAAGTCTTTCGACTCTTTAATTGTCGTGACCTTTGCTCTCCATTTAGGATGTAGAGCCCTAAGAAACTTCCTAACATAATTCTTGCTAGAATAATCTTCATCAAGAGTTTTTAGACTAGTAATAATAGTATTAAATCAAGCAAAAGCACTATCTATAGATTCGTCTTTGGAAATGACGAATTGTTCATATTGTTAAACCAAAAGGTCGATCTTATTATGTTTGACTTGATTATTACCTTGGTGGGTAATTAACAAAGTTTTCCAAATTTCTTTTGTTGTATCACACATGAAAATCATTTCATATTCATTTCTTGGCAAAGCATTGTAAATAATCATTTTGGCTTTATTATTTTTCGCAAGTCTTCTTTTAAGATCATCGGTTTGTTTAACAAAAGGGACAACCTCATCAAGTTTGGTTTTTGGATTTTGAATAATGGGTTTAAAATCAACGTTGGTAATAACATGTCAAAGATCTAGATCTTTTGATTTAACATATGTCTCGAATCTATTTTTCCAATAAATAAAACTATCACTTTCAAAAAGTGGTGGCCTTTGCATGGATTACCCTTCTAGATATTTGTCAGAATCTATAGATCAATCCAAGCTTTAAAATACAATATATTTAAAAAATATTAAGTAACCTGGCTCTGATATAAATTGTGAAAACTAGAATGAGAGGGGAGGGGTTGAATAGCTTATCGGTTTGTTTTACATTTTAAAAGTTTGCTTTTAAAATACTTAGATTAAAGTTATATGTTCAACCAATCAACAATATAAATATCTAAACTAATACTAATTAACAATCACAATAATATAGAGAGATAAAGAAGAGAACAATCAAACAAAGGTGCCAAGATTTTATAGTGGTTCGGCTATGAAGCACCTCTTTGCCCTGCTCTACTCCTCGAGTATCCTAAACGAGATTTCACTATGTCAACAAGCTCCCTTTAGGCAGAGAAAACTGTTTACACGTCGCTTACGTTGTTTTTCGACACTAAGCTAAATGTCGAGTCCTAATTTTAGCTAGATCCAATCTACCACTTCATAAGCATTACACAATCACAAGATCTACACTATCGGATTTACACACAATCCGAATCATACAATTACACAAGATAATTACAATAGAGATTTGATACTTAGAAGAAGAGATGAGAGATCTCTAAATAACAATTCATTTCTTGGCGAATACGAATGTTCTTCTCTTGTACTTGATAGAAGAATGAGAAAGATGAGATTGGATCACTTGAAACAAGATCAAACAATGTTAGTGATCAAGATATTTAGACAGATAAAGAAAGTTTTTAAAGAGAGAAAGTTATTTGAAAAATTCATGCAAAGAGGTATGTTTTTCTGCCAGAAATAGTGCAGTATTTATAGACAGGATTTCCAACGGCCAGCTGACGGCAGTCCCGGCGGTTCCAGATATATCTGGGGGCAGCCAGACCTATAAGGGGGTCGCCACTAGACTACGCTCCTATTTTTGTCTTTTTGTGGGGAAGGTTGTATCTGGTATAGAAGCTTTCATTTTGGGGAAAACCATATTCAAAATTTATTATTTAAATAAAATATTTTCTTTTATTAAAAAGTATTTTTGTATATTAATTTTATAGAAATACTTTTGTGAAAATGTAATGGTTAAGAAAAAATATTTTCTTGATCACTAATCATGCTTAATGATTTGTTTGTACATACCTTAAGTGATTAATCTTAGAAATGAAATTTTACGATTAATAATTTATAAACGTTTATTTTTATCGTAAATGTTTTTACATTTTGTTATTATCAAAACTTTGAGAGGTCGAAAAATATAAATAACGTTTTTAGACATTATTTGTATTAACACGGTTTTTGATTTAAAAGGGTATTCTTGCAACGGTGTTTGGTCCTCTATTATCTCATCATATGCTAAGCTTCACGATCAAAATATTATTCATGTAAATACGTTATGTCATAATGTGGGTGATGGTTCTTCTATTCGCTTCTGGAAAGACAATTGGAATGGCGATGGTCCTTTGATGTTAAGGTTCAATCGGCTGTACCATTTAGATGTTAATAAGGATTGCCTACTCTCGGATCGCAGAGTTCATGATGGTTGGGTTTGGAATTGGAATTGTCCTATTATAGGATCACGAAATGAATCTACTTTAGCCTTTTTAGTTTTGGAATTAGGGCATGTTATTTTTTCGGATAGGCTAGATTCATGGAGATGGAATCTGGAGAATGATTGTATTTTCACAGTTCATGTGACTAGATTTCATATAGACGCTTATATGTTGCCGTCAATTTCCCCTTGCACGTCTTGGTTGAAAGTGCTACCTCGAAAGGTAAATTTGTTTATTTGGTGCTTTATCTTGGATAGACTCCCAACCCGTTTAAACTTATCGTTGAGGGGCATCAAGATTCCTTTCATCGAATGTCCAATATGTAACAGTGCGATGGCGTCTGTTGAGCACATTTTCTTTGATTGTGAGGTGGCTTCTAATATTTTGCGTTTGGTTCGTGTGTAGATCGATATTGACATGCCTTCATTCTCATCTTGGTTCGATTGGTCCCATTGGTTCGACGATTGGAGAGCCTTAAAGAGTGATAAAGACCGGGTTCACGTCATCATTATGGCCTTGTTTTGGTGTTTATGGCGTTTTCATAATAGCGTCACTTTTTCTTCCAATTCTATGAGAAAAAGTGATATTTTTTATTCTATTCGTTTATTTTATTTTTTGTGGCTTAAAAGTAGAGGTCGTAAAGTTAATTGTTGGAACTCTTGGCTCATGAAGCCTTTGTAATTCTCCTTCTAGCAGCTTGCTAGAGTGGTTGTTTTTAATATATCATTGTTAAAAAAACTAACTCATGGCTAGTAAATAAAGTAAACTATTTGTTCTTTGAAAATGTTTTGTGTACGTAAAGATAACTAATAAGTAAAAGACATAAAAATAACTTTTCAAGTTTAACTCTTTTTATTAAGAATTATACCCCATTATATGTGGAACTACAATGGGGATTGAATGACAATGTGTATGTGTGTGATCTCCTCACTAATAACTTTACATAAACCTAAATTGTTATGCAAAGTTAACTACTATGCTAATCAAATAAGCTTGCTCAGGGACTTGGTAGATTTGGAGGAGTAGGTGTTTGTGAAAGTTATAACTTTGAATGCACAAACTTACACCTACTCCTTTACAAGAGTTCTATATATACTACGTAGGTAGGGTCATACCCACATGGATGATAAGTGTGTGTCCTAATGCTGATAGGCTAGTACACAACGTACATCTTTGTCTCTATTACAATTATATTCTAAGTATGGGACAAACACATTTTCTAAGTTCAGTACTGACACTGACCTTGTCTTCATACAAAATTCAGGATAGTTTGACTTCAGGCAGATAAGAGCTTAGACTTATCCGTTTTAAACTATCCCGCCTATTCTTCAGTCTCTTATCTTTAGGGTCTTCTAGTTGTTAGAGATTGTATAGGGTTCAGTGAGTCTATTGCCACAACTCACTGAACCCATCACCTTCTTCTTTGGTTCAGGATTCATTCACTGAGTACCACCTTACTAAATGCTAGAGTCTTTCTTATAGACTCAGGCTAAGAATCTTAAAGGTAACTCACTGAGTGACTGTTCACTCAGTGACCTTGAAATGTTAAAGGTTATTAACACTTAGGATATTTTGTATTAAAATCCTAAGTGAAAGATCATTGGGAACTAAATTGGCCCAACAATCTCCCCCTATTTAGATATAAATATAGCTTAAGTGTTTTTTAGTGTGAGTGAGTAATTACAGCTTCTTCGCATACTGAAATCTAGAAAGCTTATAAGGGATACTGAGTTTTTCAAAACATACTTCATTGAACATTACATGGGCCTATCATCTATTACAAAAGATAATAAAAATACAACAAGAGTACTTAGTCTAAGTTGTATCCCAATGCTTCTAGCTTCACCCTTTTTGATTTGAGCTTCTCTTGGTTAGGGTGTTTAGCGATCAACTTTCTTAGCTTCAGGGAGAACGAGCATTCTCTTGGGTCTTGATCATTAAGGCCATTACTAGGTATGATACAATAGAATCCACTCTAACCTTGTGAATATCATTCCATCTTTGGAATGCTTGATCGCCAAACACATCAGTGAAGAAGATCCCTACCCAGGTTCTTCAATGACCATATTGTTCACAAAAGGAACACCTTCAAAAAGGCTCCTATCATAATCCAACCCAGGCACTTTGACTTCAGGCTCCAGTTCCATGTGTTTCCTTTTTCTTCCTAAGACTTGGGGTGGAGCTTCTTCAGGGACAAGAGCTGGAAGAGCTGACTGAATGCCAAGCTCATTAGGGATTTTCTTTATCCTTTTGTACCTTATGCATAGAGAGTTCATCAAGTCTTTCACTACTATATTTTTCTTCTTTGGAATGATCTCCCTTAGTTCATCCAATTCAGTTATACCAAAAGCACCAAAAGCAAAAGGGTTATGGACCTCAAAGTTTCTTCTGTCAGTGCCTCTATACACCGTTACAACAACATGCTTGGTGTGTGGGTGAATCTTGACATCAGTGATTTTCTTAGGCTTCAGTCTGTTGCCAATGGTTCACATGCATTTTTCAAACTTATGCTTTTTGAGTGTAAATTATTTTATGAGCTTCTCTCTTCTTTCTTTGTTGAGGACCTTTAGTTCAGCATCTTGAGCTTTCTTGAATTTTTCACCTTGATTTGCACTTGTAATTCTTTCAGAATCAATTCTAATCTTTTCAGCCTCTTTACGAACCACCTTGACCACTTCAAGCTTGGTTATTGCAAGAAGTCTTTCTTGCTCAGCAGCTTTCTTGATTAGCTCATCTTTTTCTAAGTGTTTAATGATTTCATCATTTGTCAGATAGTGTACTTTTCCATTTATCATATAGGGAACCCTGATAGGTACATCAAGGTCCTCTCGAACCACTCTAGATGCAGGCACTAGCTTCACTTGAGATTCAACATCATAAGTTACAATCTTCTTTCCTTTATCGACCCTCTTGGATGCTTGAGAGCTTTTAGGATGGGATGGAATGATTATAGTGATTGGTTATGCTTCAGGTGTCGGAGTTTCAATGGGTTTGACAGATGATATTAGAACTACCATTTTTGGTTCTTCAGGCTTTTTAGTCTCCATGTCTTCAGTCTCCCCTTCAGTATGAGAAGAAGGTTCTTCAGTGGCAACATGTGTGATTCTCCCCCTAACATTTTCTTTCCCAACATTGATATCAAGTGTTGGTTGTGACACACTACTTGAGGGGGTGGAGTGACTCTTAAAAGCCTGATAGATCTCAGTCATCATAGATTTGATTTCTGAGGTGTCATGCCTGAGAGAAGAGATATCAGATCTGATGTCAGCCTAAGAACTTTCAACAGCTGTCATCCTAGGGCAAGATTCCAAGCTATGAAATTTAATGACTTGGCCCATTTAGCTAATTGTTTTTCTTGGCTAAAAGCAGTGGTCTGAAGAGATTCCACTAAAGATTTCAAGCTTTAGAAGTCAAAGTTCTTGATGAGTGTGAGTAGTTCAGTAATATTAGTGGAATTCTTTATGTAGGCTTCAGTAGCCTCAAGCACTTTCTTGTTTAAAACAAGATCTTCCTTGATAGCATCCTGAATAGCTTTGAGTGTTTCAATGACCCCATTCAAAGCATTGAGAATATCACCCCTTGCAATGCTATTTTTGTCCAGAGAGTTCATAGCTGCATCAATGACTTTAACATTTTGATCCTTATGATCAACATTTTCCTTATAATAGCCTTCAATGGAGGCCTTAAGGTCAGAATAGAAGACAGTAACTTCTTCATGCTGTGCCAATTGTTCTTCAGTAATTCTCTTAAAAAGAACTCTAGAGACTTTCCAAAGGTATTTAACTAGCTGCCTTTTAGTGAGTGGAAGAATGTTGTCATATTTCTTGAGGTCAGGGCTTGAAGAGTCATAGTTTGATACTTGAGTTTTTGGAGTATGAAATGGTTTAGGCATGTCTTTGTTTGTTGATGGAAACTGATGTTCTTCTTTATCAGCTTAAGTGTCTTATTCCATATCATCTCTAGCAGCAAACACTTCCTCTTCATCACTTTCTTGAGCTAGTTCATCCTCAGAGAGTAAATTAGCTTGGATATCTGCAAGGGTGGTTAGTTGTAAGGTTTCAAGACCCGGATTCACTTCAGAAAAAGTCTTGCCTTTGTTTTCGGTCAGGGTCTTGTACCTCAGTCTAGTGGATTGGGTTTCATCCACCTGGTACTCAGCACCAGTCCCTAAAGGATCAGCAACAGTAGGGTTGATTGGTTCCATATCAGTGGGTATTTTGTTTCCCTCTGAGTCTTTGCCCCCAAGTGGCCCTTCAGAATGCGACGTGGTTTTAGCTGTGCCTTCATTAGAAGTCGTGGAAGGCAATCCCTAATTAGCGGGCTGAACGTTTCCCTCTCAGTCTTTGGGATCAGTAGTTGTACCCTCAGGAAAAGGTTGTGATTTACGAGTGCCCTCGTCGAGTGTGGAAGGAAATCTCGTACTAGTGAGTTGTATGTTTCTCTCTGGATCTTGGGGATCAGGTACGGTGCCCGAGGAGACTAAGTAGGATTGCTCAGAAACCTTCGTTGGCTTAGGTGGTGTTGCCTTGGTCTCACTATGTGTCTTTTTGGACTTAGGTTGTTTTCTCTTTTGAGGCAATGTCCCTGAAGCCTCAGGGCCTTGTGACTGGGGTAAGGTTGAAGTCATTGTCTAAGACTTCATTTTTTTTCCAGAAAGAGGAAGTAGAGACACTAAATCCTTTTGATTGTTTACAGCAATCATATGGGCCGTCAATTCAATTTCAGTGACTTTGGACGGGTCCTTTGAAAAATTAGAGTTACTCAGGATGTTAGGAAGGTTCCCAAATTTTTTTATCCTAAGTGTATGCAGAACCCAGTAACACTTTTAAAGCACAGGAAATAAACCTAGGGTAAGAAGCGTATTTCAACCTAGTTTTATTTAATAACTTGGTTACAAGATCACTGTAAATGATCTCTCCTATGTCAACCTTAGTCCCAGTAATGAGGCAATAGGCGATCATCTGCTGAATAGAGTTGATCTGTTTAGTAGACGAGTAATTCCCGCCGAGAACCTGAATCACAAAGGTGAACAAGATTCTCCAAGCCACAAGAAAAGAGTTCTTCAGGACAGGGGTTTTGTCTAGATAACTAGCATTTGTGGCAATCTTTCCAAGTTTAGTTTTAACAGCCTCAAGGGATGGGTGAGCAACATATTTACCTTTATTATAATCAAAACCAATGGATGAACGAAATGTATTGAAATCAAGGGTGAAAGACTAGCCGTTCATCACTGAAAACTTGATCAAAAAATGCCTGAGTGCGCTAGCCATGGAGTCATCAGTGGGTGGATTAGGGTCATAGGCTATTGTAGTACTCTAGAACTCCCTCAGGAGGTTTTGGTATAGTACTGAGGGGATTTTTGTAAAGGCCAGTTTTAAAGGACAATTCATCAAAAATTTCATGATTGGGTTGTAAGCAGGGACATTTGATAGATAGTTAAAGTTTCCTATTACATTGTTTGTTTGAAAGGTCACATTATCCACAGTCATGTTTCCCCACTGAGGAGCATACACAATTTCTTGTTCTTCTGCAATTGTTGATATATTTTAAAAAACAAAAGGTTTTAATGGCAGAATATCACACACCAGATGGTCACAAGTTTATTTTAACATTGATCGCTGCCGTGAAATGCGTGATATGTTATCAAGAAGGTCAATACAAAGATGGATATCTTGGTTTTGAACACACTTAACCAAACAAATGATTTGAGAAAACAAGTTTGTAATGAATAAGTATTGTGAAAATGAAAGCCTTTTACCAGAAAATGAAGAACACACAATTCTTTTGCTTTGAGAGAAAATTTGAGCAGAGTTTGTTTGCTTTTTTGTTTTGTGTATGTGTTCTACTCTTTGAAGGGGTATTTATAGGTGAATCTGAAATAGGTTGTAATATTTTTAAACTTCTTATTTTTGAAAAAGTTAAAAATAATTTGGTAACACATTTAATGCTGTTACCCACTATTTGCACGATCCCGTTTTTTACGGCTACTATTGTGCCGTTTCATTATCCTGCACTTTTGCAGTCATGACGTTTGTATAACGGTCAAATGTCGTTTAATTAGACATTTTGGGAAGGGATCATGTTTGTAGGAGTGAGCATTAAATGCATAGTGGTTTATTTGAGTGATATTTGGAGAAGTGGGGGCCTATGACTGTTAGATGACAGTTAGATAAGGAATATTTGTTCCTTATTTAATGTGTTCAGTCACCAACCTAGGACATTAAGTAACTAAAGACTTGGAGCATTTAGTTACTTCATTTAATATGTTCCTCAGTGTCATAGGATTCATATATGTTTCAGGGAGATGGTGTCAAGGAGAAAAGAATATACACCACACTGAACATGTTTGATCAGGGAGACGGAGCAATCAATGTTCAACATGCCTAATTCTGCTTTCAGTCTGGTGAAAGTAGGTTCATCCAAAGGCTTGGTGTCATACCCCAACAAAGGCGGAAACATGGGTATGCGACAAGAATGATCAATCATAACACAAGATACAAAATAGAAAAATTCTAAAATGCATTAATGAAAAAGTTTCAGTCTGGTAAAAGATTCGTGAAAAGGATGATATCCTAGCTTCAAAGTTTATGGAAATCTTCCGTAATCTTCACTTTGAGCTAAGTTTCGCGGATGTTCTCATTCTGTAGGTTCCATGATCATTCATACGAATCCTTAACAATTAAGTGTAGGATCAAGATGCATAAAATTAAGAACTTTATTGA
>BQNB010030366.1:0-54932 GCA_026074375.1 Tanacetum coccineum
GATACCACTACCAGATGGCAAGGTGCTTAGAGTAGTAGGAGAGAGACCAGAAGAGAAAGCGAGATTGTTGATGAGTGCTAAGGCAGTGATAAGAAACAAGAAGAGATTGTTGTGGTTAGAGATTTTCCTGAGGTATTCCTGGATGATCTATCTAGATTACCGCCTAATCGGGAAATTGAGTTTCAGATTGAGTTAATCCCTGGAGCAACGCTGGTAGCAAAGTCTCCTTATCGTTTGGCACCTTCTAAAATGGAGGAGTTGTCTGGTCAACTTAAGGAACTCCAAGACAAAGGTTTCATTCGACCAAGTTTGTCTCCTTGGGGAGCACCGGTATTGTTTGTTAAGAAAAAGGAATGGTTCTTTTAGGATGTGCATTGATTATAGAGAATTGAACAAGTTGACCGTTAAGAATCGTTATCCGCTTCCTAGAATTGATGAACTATTTGATCAACTGCAAGGGTCATAGTTTTCTTGAAGATAGATCTTAGGTCTAGATACCATCATAGATCTTAGGTCTAGAACTCGTTATGGACATTTTAAGTTCATTGTAATGCCCTTTGGTCTGACTAATGCACCAGCAATATTTATGGATTTGATGAATAGAGTTTGTAGGCCGTATCTTGATAAGTTTGTGATAGTGTTTATAGACGATATCTTAATCTACTCTAAGACTCAAGAGGAGCATGTAGAACATTTAAGGTTAGTCTTGGAACTCTCAAAAAGGAGAAACTATATGCTAAGTTTTCTAAGTGTGAATTCTGGCTAAGAGAAGTGCAGTTTCTTGGGCATATGATAAATGGTAATGGAATTCATATGGACCCTAGTAAGATTGAAGATGTTAAGAATTGGAAAGCCCCTAGAACTCTGACTGAGGTTAGTTCGTTCTTAGGATTGGCTTGGTATTACCGTAGGTTCATTAAGAACTTTTCTAAGATAGCTAAGTCTCTTACTATCTTGACTCAGAAAAGTAAGACTTTTGATTCGGGTGAGGAACAGGAATTGGCATTTTAGACCTTGAAGGACAAGTTGTGTAATACGCCTGTTCTAGCTCTCTCTGATGGAACATAAGATTTTGTTGTATATTGTGATGCGTCCAGGACAGGACTAGGCTGTGTG
This sequence comes from Tanacetum coccineum, assembly GCA_026074375.1. Lineage (NCBI taxonomy): Eukaryota > Viridiplantae > Streptophyta > Magnoliopsida > Asterales > Asteraceae > Tanacetum > Tanacetum coccineum. Next base: position 1,117 of record BQNB010030366.1, read on the forward strand.
TTAATGCAAAGAGGTAAGGTGATAGCCTATGCGTTTAGGCAGTTGAAATTTCATGAGGAGAATTATACTACCCACGATTTAGAGTTGGGTGCGGTCGTGTTTGCACTTAAGATCTGAAGACATTATTTGTATGGGACAAAGAGTGTCATCTATACGGATCATAAGAGTCTTCAGCATATCTTTAGTCAAAAAGAGTTGAATATGCAACAACGTCACTGGATAGAGTTGTTTAGTGATTATGACTGTAAAATTTGCTACCATCCTAGTAAGGCGATGTCGGCTGGCTGATTCGCCTAAGTAGGAGGAAAAAGGAGTAAAGCCTAAGAGAGTTAGAGTATGTATTGGATCCTTCAGTCTAGTATCACGGATATGATATTGCGGCTTTAGAAGGAGTTTGTAGTTGAATTGTGTAGTTTACCTAAAAAGGTTTAGATGAGAGGGATAGAACCGAGAAGTGATGGAACTTTGTACTACCTGGATTGAATATGGGTACCTTTGAAGGGTGAGGTGAGAACCCTGATAATGGATGAAGCCCATAAGTCGAAGTACTCTGTACAACCAGGAGCTGATAAGATGTACTATGATTTGAGAGATAGGTATTGGTGGCCCCATCCTGGCCTATATGATAAAAAAAAAACGCTCGCATTCGCCCCACTGACGGATGTTATAAGCGCGTGCTCCGCTCGACTTGCCGACTTGTGCGGACGTTAAGGCTGCAGCATCAATATACGCGCCATCTGGGGCTTGCTCCAGCAAACATAAGATTCCCGTTATGGAAATGGGAAGGGATAGTTATGGATTTTATGACTAAGTTACCTAGTACTAGTAGTGGGCTTGACACAATTTGGGTCATTGTGGACCGATTGACTATGTCTGCTCATTTTCTACCTATGCGTGAGGATTATAAGATGGAAAGGTTGGCTAGATTATATTTGAATGAGATAGTTGCTAGACATGGTGTGCTGATCTCGATTATATCGGATCATGATAGTCGTTTCACATCAAGGTTTTGGCAGTCATTGTAAGAGGCATTAGGAACCCGTTTAGACATGAATACGGCTTATCACCCTCAGACCGAGGGTCAGAGTGAGCGTACTATTCAGACTTTGGAAGACATGCTTAGAGCGTGTCTAGGACTTCGGAGGGAAGTTGGGATGTTCATCCTCGTTTGGTTGAGTTGTCGTATACAATAGTTATCATGCTAGTGTGAGATGTGCTCCATTTGAGGCATTGTATGGTAGAAAGTGTCGTTCGCCTATTATGTGGGCTGAGGTTGGAGAAGGTCAGTTGATAGGACCTGAGTTAGTGATAAACGTGGTCCTGAATTCACGTGGGAACGTAAAGATCAGATGAGATTGAAGTACCCACATTTGTTTAATGATATTAGTGGCTGAATTTCGGGGTCAAAATTCTTTTAAGGAGGTAGAATGTAACCTTTACCCTTTTTGTTTTCTGAATATTTCATTAATAGTCCTTTGACTATTTAACTTTTGTCAATTTATTCAGATATTTGTACCGTGTTGACGGTGGTGATTTTATGAGATATGTGATGAATTATGGTTTATTGTGAATAATAGTCCTCCTTGAAGGCTATTATTGAGTTATTTGTATTCCGGGTGGTTTGACCCGTGAATGTTAAGAAATGCTGAAAAACGAGTCTGCACACGCGTTAATGTAAAATTGCGTTGTGTAAGGATTTTAAAGTGTAATATGACAAGTAAAAATACTAAGTTTATGGAAAAAGTTTTTTATGGTGAATAAAAATGCTTTTTAACTTTGGGGTAAATTTTACGATTGAGTTTTATGAGCTTTTAAGTGATTTCGACACGAAAAGAAGACCCGATACCCACTTAGGATGCCATGGTCGGTCATAAGAAGCCTTGGGGACAAGAAGGCTTAAATTTAGCAAGTATGTCCCAAGGCGGTACATTTTATACCATTTACTAGAAACCTTCCACTCATTTTCCATTCATTCAAAAAAATAAAAACACACTTGTGTGTGTGTGTTTTGGTCGTCCGCCCCTATACCACAACAAACCACCATATTTTTTCCAACTTTGATCAAGAAAACATGAAGATATAAATATTTGTAGAATGTTCCTAGTGTTCGGGTATTTATTCATTTAAACAACGTTTGGGTTGTCCGGTTCGTGTCGAAATCCACAAATTTGAAGATTTTCTTTTAAGTTTTCAAATTTAAATTTCATTTGTCCTTTTGGGTTTATTTTGAAGCATAGATGTTAGTTGTACAAGTTGATCGTTGTGAAAATCGATTTTTGGAAGCGAAATGAATAAAAGGTGCGTTTGGTTCGTGAATAGTAAAAAGGAAAAAGGGTTTTTTTTTGTAGTTTTGATGTTGTGGTCGTGATGGTTGAATAATATATGATGCTAGAATGTTTATTTTTGATAAGTTGCTTGTATAGCTTATTCGGGCTTATTTTTAAGCTATTTCTTGGCTTATTTGGGCTTAAAGGCCACGTGTAAATTCCCAAAGTCACTAGGAAAGTGATTTTGATTATTTTTGTGTTATGACATATGTTGTGGACTATTTTTGAGGCTTATGGTAGTAACCAAAAGCGATACGTAGCTTATAGCTTATTTTCAAGCTTAAATATACGTATTTTAGAGTTTATGGACTCACGGCCCAATAAGTCTATTTGAGTCGCGGCTTAATGGGAGGGCTTATTGTGGTCCGGATTATTTTTACATATAAGTATATACTTATATATGTAAATGGGCCTTGGTTTTGGGCTTGGATTATAATTTGGACTTATAAATGTCCTAATGGACCCTTGTTGGGCCTTAAGGCCCAATAAGCGATATTTAGTAGTTATGAGAGTTTTGACGGACTTTTGAAAGTGGAAATGTATTTACTAAGTGATATGGAATGATATTTTGAAAAGTGTTGGTAAGCAGTTCAAAGATGATATTTTGGTAATTTTATCAAAAAAGTGAGAATTTGTGAAAATTGATTGAACATAAGGTTTGAAAACTTGGAACAATGTTGGTATAAACGTAGGGTCATGTTGAAATTTCGTAAAAAGTTTATACTTAGAATGTTTCTTAAATACATGATTTTTGATATTAAATAATAAAATATTATTTAATTATTTTATTTATTTAATAAATTCACTAAATACGAAAAATATGATTTTTCTCGAAACTTCTATAATGTGTTTATTATGAGTAAACGTTTCATTTTAAACCGTATAATGATTATTTTAAAGTGTCTAAGGTTTACCGAATGGACTTGTCGAGATATATTTATAATTATTAATTCAAATAGTTTATTATATTACTATTCTTATTTTCTCTAATTGTATATGTATGTTATTATCGGGGGAATGAGATTAAATACGAGTGTGGGTTTAAGTCGTCAACCATCACACCACTAAACTGTTTTGGGTAATTGTACAACGCGTCTAAAACACTATGCATCAAACGTGAAGATTGTTTTGGAATTGGATGATTGAATTGGGACATTAAATGGACTAGGTCGTGTGAGGGCGTCGTTGCATTTGCTTGTGTGATTGAGATTGGGTAGCTAAAGACTTGCTTGAGGTGAGTTCTCGTAGCCTCACTTTTTACTAGTTTTTCCTGTTGGAGGAACATGATGACTCAAATGTGTTTTGAAAGGTGTTTGAATCGATCTGTGCGAAATGTGGTTTTATTTTTGGCACAAGTTATGTGCTTATGACTGCTATGTGAATATTATGTGATGCATGATTGTTTGGATCGGATGGGTACGCCTACCCAGTGTTGTGAGATTATTGGATCAGATGGGTACGCCTACCCAGTATTTGTGTGAGTATTGGAGCGGATGGGTACGCCTACCCAGGTTTGTGTTTGGTCATGCCCTAATTTTTAGTGCTCCAGCTGGTAGGCCCTTTAGGTGCGTAAGTGACATATGGTGATTGATTAGCGGCGATTGCTTTAGAGTTGTTTGCTATATTCACTTGTCTATAGCCATATTGTCCACTGTTGAAGTATTGGCACAACTTTTGGGTTTAAGGTCAAACCTACGAGCTCACCAACATTATTGTTGACGTTTTGAGTATAATCTTCGGTGAAGTAAAAGAGGCATAGTTGGTGATTGATTTAGCGACTCAGAAGGACCTGCGTGAATTTCGTTTGTGAAGTCTTCTTGCTTGTTATTTTGTTCCTAGTTTTGGTGTTCGTTATGGAAGAATTTGGATTTTGGTCCCATGTAAGGGCCATTGGAATTTAATTGTAAGAGATTGTGGTATTTATTGTTGCGTTGAAGACCATCACTTGAGTTTGTTCAAGGTGATGGGTCTTCATAGTACTTGAGTTTATTGCAATGTAGTTTTCTTTATTTTGTACCTTTGTGTTATGATTGATCATTATGTTGCATTCCCGAGTTTCCGCTATCATCGGGGTGTGACACTAATTCCAGTTAAGATCAAATGAATTGCTTCAGCTTCAGCATCAAAGTAAGCACATTTTTCAGGAGTAGTGTTCTTGTATGTCTCAATGATAGTGTGTGCAAGTACTACTTCTTATTATGGTGTGTTGGTTTTTTCTGGAACTAATTTTCCATTCTTTTACATACGGGACATCCGTAGATGCATTCGCTTTAATTCCTGCAGTTACGGCCTGCAGTGTCAATTGTATCTCATGAAAACGTGACTGCACGGTGCATATCTACCTATTGCAAGCATTGGTGGACGGTCTCTGGAACCTACGCCATGATGTCATTGTGCACCTGACTGTTGTTGTTTGATGTGGGAAGTGGAGTCGTCATGATGAATAATTGTTGTGTTATAAAGTGAAAATGATTTGTAGGATCATAAGTAGGTAAAGTGATTGTTGTTGTGAATTGTTGTTGGTGAAATCGTTATTGTATTAGAAGTATTTGACTTGTTTTGATAACGATTGATGCTAAAAGGACTAATGGTTACCCACACATTCAACTTAAAAGGTATTAACGGTTGATTAAAACACAAACAAGGACTAACGGTGTAAAACAGTTTCAACTTTAAGGGTTAGAAAACAAACGAAGGACGAATATGAATTGGTCTTGAAGTCCAGGGACCAATCTTGTAAATTTTGAAATCTTTTCAATAAATTAGAAAATTTCTTCCCGCCTATTTCACCTTTCTTCTTCGTTAGAATATCTTAAAAAACGGAAGTCTTTTTCTTCTCTAGGATTCGTGTCACAATTATCAACAAAAAATAAACAGTTTAGTGCGTTTTAAGGACCACGATTAACTGACTTGTCGGTTCCGAACAAAGCCGCTGGGAACAACCAAAATTCAAAACCCGAAAAACCCGAAACAAGTTGAAATAAACCTGAAACTTGTATGTTTCGCCTGAAAGGTGTATATTTCGGTTGAAAGAACTAAACCCTGTATATTTCGGTTAACCAAACCCTGTATGTTTCATTCAAACTAAGATTTCATATTTCAGTTAACCTTAAACCTGTATATTTCGATCCACCTAAGAGATATGTAGATTTCGGTTAACCTAAGACATGTATATTTCGGTTAACCTTAAACCTGTATATTTCGTTCAACCTTAGATATGTATATTTCGGTTAACCTTAAACTTATATATTTCGGTCAACTTGAGATATGTATATTTCGGTTAACCTTAGATATGTATATTTCGATTAACCCTCAAACAAAAAACGTCCTCTTGTCCTTTGAAGCTAAAAACTTGGATCTTTATCTTATCCTTTTGGTAACCCACGTGACCAAAGAAAACCACACAAAAAGTTGTAATAAGCTCGACTAATAAGTTGTTAAGCCAAAGAAATAAGCTACGACAAGGACTAAAAATAAGCTACTTAAAGATTGGTAATGAAAGTTTAAAGCTTTGGTACGTTGGAAACACATATACCTAAAACTTGTAGAATAATCCGTGACCTAATAACCTTAAAATATGCTAGATTAAGCTATAACGAAGAAAACTACTAAGCCACGTAATATTTTAAAAATATTAGTTAAGGTTTTGTGTAAAGAAAAAAAATTGATAGCTTTGTTGTTTTCGAATAAAACCAACGGAGACAAATAAGCCGAATAAGCGGAAACAACAAAATAAAGGTCTCGAACAAAAAGCTCTAATAAGCACCACCACAACTAAACCACTAAACCCACCCGATGCTCTGATACCACATGTAAGATCCCAAATATACTACTTAACCATTTTTGGATATAAGCATATAAGCTGTAACATTCCATATTTAAGGTCACTATTTATTCCCGAACTTTACTTCTTTTTTTATTTTAAGCAAAGTCATTAATTTTACGTTTACCCGATTTGGTAAGAATTTCCCGTTCTTGGCTTTAAGTGAGCCGTATTTAGAAATCTATTCCGTCTTCGTGCCTTAAGTGGTTTAATATTCTCATAATACTCCCCGATGATTATAATTTACACCATTGTCATTTTCCGTAGTGTTTCGCGTTTACGTAAATTTCCTGCTTAAAACTCGCGTTTTACCTTAAACCTTACCTTTATTTAACTAATACTTACTCTATACTTTTAATTAAAACACAACAAATAAAAATCAAAAAAATATATATAATCATCCTATTCCTAGGCCTATGGCCGGTTCACCAACACCACACACAACCTTTTTCTCATTTTCTATAAACCATAATTAGTTTCATTTCTCCATACATGCAACATTTCCTTTCACCTAGTTTTAAAAAAATTCAAATCTCTTCCTCCTCTCTTCTCCTTGGGCTGCCGAAATTATCATCACCACCACCATCATCTTACAAATTTTTTCTTCTCATTTTTATCATCTTAACATCATCCTAGAGTTGCTTGCAAAGTTTGGTAGTTTTTCTTGAAGTTTTGAAGAAGTTATTGAAGTTCTAATGGAAGGTTTAAATCAAGACTAGGTTGGATCTTGGATTCTTGTTATTTAGGGTGTATTGAACCCTTGTGAGTCAAGATTGTGGGTGTTGGAGTGGGTTTAACTCAGCCCCTAACAAGAAGAAAGTGTTTGTTGGTCTTGATTTTCTTGTTTAAATCATTTTCAAGTAAGGTTATTTTTTAATCTTTAATTTTTCTTTTGATTTTGATCAATAAAATGGATGTTTGATTATGGAAAGGCATGTTTATATGATGATAAGTTGTGTTTAAGAGCTTGGTATGGCATTGCATGTGATTGGTTAGAGTTAGGATTGATGTTTGGGGATAGGTCTTAGAGTAAATAATTGGGACTGTTTTGAAACAGTAGCAAAAACGTGTTATAGCAAAAATATTTTGGCTTGGAGCCTATGATTAAATTACATTTCTGGATAGATATATGTCTTGGCATCATAGGATAGTTGGATTCCCAACCAACTCCTTGGGATGAGGGAGTTATGGTCAAAATAAGAAAATAGGTCAAATCTGGACCTATGATTAGAAAACGGGTTAAACTCCAAGTTTTTGCAACAAAAGGTTAGGTTTTAAAGATTGGGTCAGTGGTAGACATCTTAAGGAAGCTATATCTTTTGGCCTCACCTTCATTGCTATCATGGTTTAGGAATTTTGGCCATTTCCGTAAAGGGTAAAAAGTTTGGAAACTTTCTGTTTTGGGTAACCAAGGGTAAAACAGTCTTTTCACATAGTTACGAAACTTTGTAGATTATGAGTCTTACATTTTTGAAAAACTAGACTCAAAGAGCTTTCTAGGAGTGAAAGCCCACACAATTAGACATTTGTGAGCTTAGGAGATATGAGTCTATGAAGGCGACGTTTTAAAAATTAGAAAGAAAACGGAGTTTTTACGTCTAGTCTCAAAATTTAAAAACGTATAGTACACTTTGATAAAATAAGAATTAAAAGCCGAAACTTAGTAGGTGTTTATTTACCTATAAGACCAGATCACAAGTATTTCTGAGATTAAAAAGGATTTGGGGAAGTTCTAGTGGAATGCCATGCTTATCTCGGGAAACGATCGCATGATCACTTGGTAATTTTTACGTATTGTTTCTTTCTACGTACTAAGTCGCGTCACGTCTTTTAGGAGGTGCTTAGGAGTACTTCCCACTCGTTCAAGAATCGTCATACTTCTTATTTAATTGTTCTCTCAGTGGTTCATAGCCCGCCTTTCTACTGGTAAATGGTTTTTATAAACCCCGCGATGGGAGATACATGCTAGTTTTATAAATTGAACACAAGTGATTTTCGGTTTGTGGACCCCGATGTGATCTAAATTGCTTAAGTACTATTGCAGAAAGGCCCCTTAATTTCCTGGCATGTTAATTACCTATGAAGGTGAGCGTTAGTACATTTAAAGTAGATCTATGGGGCCGTGACTGCCCTGTCTGGGGTTGTTATGCCATCATGGGGCGATCACCCCTAAAGGACATTGTGACCGTATACCGTCGTCCTTTACCGCGTGATCTTTCTTCTAGTCTTTTCACTACTTCATTTCACCAATCATTGTGAGTTTGTGACACGTTTTACTATTTTATCTCATCATTTTTGGGGTAAAAACATTGCTTATTTCTTGGACACAAGTTTCTTAAATAACTTTTACATACTTACGTGTTGCCTAAGTAGCTATAACCTACTATGCCCCACTATCATGAACCGTTAATTACCGTGTTAGGCGCGAGTGTTATAAATAGACTTATTTGGGATTGACATCCCTGTTCGGTTAAGTAGCGCTTACCAGTCCAGTATGTGGACGAATGAACGTATACCATGTCGGAATTTGAATGTTTCGTGTTGAACATTTGCTTGGGCACTTATTATCTTTATTATGTCTAAAATTGATTGGCATACAAACTGTCGTAGCCTCGGTGTCATGAGCTTAGCGCAACGTAAACATACTTTTATAATTGTTGTATGTGTTACAACCATCACACGTTTCAAATATTATGTTTCATACTTGTGATATAGTTAAACCTGCGAATTCACCAACTTTATGTTGACTTTTCTAAGCATGTTTTTAGGTGCTTGACTGTGGATCTATCCTTGAAGTGCAATATGATGTCTCATGCTAGTCTAGATTTTTAAGAGCATCTATCTATCATCTAAAATACTGTTGTCTTTTAAAAACATCTTTTAAGCTTCCGCATTTTATTATTAAACTCAGTTGGATTATGTAATGACTTATATTATTTAATCAATTACAATGGTGTTTACTTTTTACAAACGTCCATATAGTGGTCGTTCTCTTGATCGTGTGTGATGTATATTATGACGCCACGCCCTCGAACACGTATTCCATCCAGGCCCCGTCTGGGGGGGTGACATACTATGTGTTGTTTTCTTTTTTGCTTTGTCTTTCCTGACATGTGTTTCCTTTTTTGCTTGCCTATGTATTTTGTGTTGGATTGTTTTACTGAATAGATCTTAACCTTCAGCTTGCAAAGAGTTTGCTCCTTTAGATAATTCTAAAGCAACAATAATGAAACACTGAGTAAACATTATTGATTATGCGGAATCTAATCAATAATACTAAGAAGAACAAAATTGAATATCACAAAAGAACTTTTATATTAAATCTTAAATTTTCCTAGGTTACAAATTACAAGCTATGATTACTATTCGATCTCTATGATCTGTGTAGAACTATATCTACTAACTATGCCTAGGGTTCCTTTTATAGACTAAGGAAACCCTAATGGGCTTTACAAAACGCGTATAAAGATCATGCATATCCTTTCCTAAGATATCTCATGCATATCTCATAAACGGTACTAACTATTTTATACTAACGGTACTAACTATCTGATCAGTACTAACATTTTGTACTGTCAGTACAAATTACAACTAGCGGTACTAACTAATATAACTAACGGTACTAAGTCAGGAATGTATAATTCCTAACACTTAGTAGTTACGACACCACTATAGATATAAATTCGTTGTCACCCTAAAAAAGATGTTATAACTAACGCGTTAAGCCAAAAGGAACGAATAAGCCCACTAGAAGCCAAGCCTTGGTCACAACAATAAATATTTAACCAACTTAGCTATTCATCTTTATCCGCAACATGTCTTCTCAGCAACACATCAATATCCAACTAAGTTGGCTTTGTAGTTTTTGGCAAACTACCAGCCATTAACGGATTTGATATTCCTTTACCAGTTGCGTTTGCTCGGGATAGCCCAATTTTTTATTGTAAACACAAGGTATACTTCTATAACCTTATAGTTTTGATGTTAAACTATCAACTTATCTACAGGATTTGACTTGTCTTTACCAAAAGCCGTTTGCTTTTGGACTAGTCAATGCTTCATTGCCATAACATGGTGCACTGATAAAACCATGATAGTTTTTAGCTAAACTATAGCTATCAACGATTTGAGATGTCTTTACCAGGAAATGTTTGATCTGGTACTAGACAACTCTTTATATTGAAGCAATGTAAGTTTAAGAACCTATAAATTTTGGTAAATTGTAACCATAAACGGATTTGAGAAGTCTTTACCACAAGCGTTTGCTTGTGGATAGCCAGTTCTTTTGCCTATATGTATGGTGAACTTGATGGACCATTTGTTGTGTGGTGGTAGCCAACTCCCAAACCCTTCTCATTTCCATTCTCAACATTTATCCTTTTAAGGTGTTGCTAATAAATCTTACGTGTAATTGTAGTGCAGTAGTCTCTCCTCTTATACCTCAAATCCTAAATCAATCATTTGTTGCAACATAATCCTTAGAGAGAGGTTACCTTCTATCAACTAGCTTTAGATGACTGTAACATCCTTAAGAATCTAGTATGTTAACTCACAAGCTTTATACTGTCTCCATTCTGACAATCTCCATTCTTGTTGATTGTTCCAGAAATCACCTTGATCATTTTCTTTATGTGAGTTTTCCTTCATAATCTTCAAGTTCCAAAGAATATCTTCAATATATTCTGGTGTGATTTTGAGTACTGCTTCATCACTCAAGTCAATAAATGTAACAAATCCTTGTCTTTAAAAATAATGTGTAGTACCTTCCATTAAGATAGTTAAATGCCCTGAAGTGCCCATTAACTATGTAGACACAAGTAATTCCATCTGGTGATGAAACCTTGTGCAACCTAGCATAAAAAGATTTTGTCTCCCCTAATTTCATATCTATTGGTACCTCAAAATTTAACAAATCCTTAGACATTTTCTGTGTTCCATCTATCACTATCATCATCTTGGTTGTGGTCTTGGCCTTTTCCTAGCAATCATCTTCACATGACCACTCTTTCTTTTCTTTGTACCTTTCTCTGCTTTAATTTCTCCCTTGACACTGTCATCTTTCTTTACTCTCTTCTTAGAAGCATCAGCAGCTTGTTCATTCATCTCCTTGATCACCTTTTCATCTTCAAACCAATAGCAATGAAACTATCATCAGACCTTTTTATCTTTTCATACAAAACTTGTATTTCATCAAAACTCTTGGTCTTCAGATCGGAATGCTTCTTGCTCAACATGCTTATAATATGTACATACATTTCGTTTCTAGCTGATTCTTGAAGGATGGTTTATTTTTGATAGACTTCAAATCTTTGTTGAGCAAGAAATCTTCTTTGGCAGCAATAGGATGCTTGAAGAAAATTTTGTTCTCTGCTAGTATAATCTATCTATCTTTCTCTTTGAAGTTTTTCAGCAAGTATCTTGTCAGCATTAAGTCTTGCCTGAATGAAATCATATTCATTAGAGAGTGCAGCCTTTGTAGCTTCTTCCTCAGCCAACCTTTTCTTCTCCTCTTCAGCTTCCCACTCCTCTTGAACCTTTTTGGCCACCTCTTCATCATTAGCAAGCTGTTTAAATTTCTTTTCAGCTTTAGTAATGCCTTCTAATTTAGTATCAGGTTTATCTTCCTCTTCAATCCTCTTTTTTCCTTTATCGTTTGGATCAATCTTGGGAAGAGGTCTCAAAGTCAATATTGATCTTGTTGAAGTAGGCCTTGGTCTCTCAGTCTCCTCAACATTCCTAATCTCTACTCCTTTTTCCTTTTCCTTGAGCTTCTCCTTGTTCTGACTCATTATAATAAGGACTTGTGCAATGGTCTCATCATCACCAAAGACTATTGGAGTAGGTGTTGTTGGAGTAGGTGTTGGAGCTGTTTGAGTAACACTTTTCCCTTCATTTTGTTCTTTTTTTTTTATCTTTTTTTTTATCAGGCAGTACCTTCACATTGCCTATCGGTACTAACTTTTGTATTGTCGGTACCTTCATCTTGCTTGTCAGTACCTTCATTTCCCTTGTCGGTACCTTCATTTCCCTTCTCGGTACCTTCATTCCTCCTCTCATCTTGAACATCCTCAGTCTCCATATAGTCCAATGTATCATCCACATCCACAAAATCATCAAGATCATCAAAGGCTGGATCTTTATGCACAGATGGTTCACCCTTGAAAGTTTTGACAGATTTCCTCCCCTGTTTGGATACATACTCCTTGTGTACCCCCTTTTTCTTCAGAGAAGTCTTCCTTGCCAATCTTGTCTTCATCTAGGCTTTGTGATGTGTGATAAGTGGTTTGACTCCTTTCTTTAACTTCTTGACATGAGCCTTCAAATCTCTAATTTCTTTAGCTAAGCGGTGACCTGTTTGGACATACAGACACACAAAGGTCATATACACTTTGGAGTGTCAGACCATCCTCATTCCCTGATAGGGATGCATCATTAGATGACTGACCTCCATGATTCCCACCAGAACCCTCTGGAATAGAATCAGGAATATGAGTAGTAGGTGAAGGTCTGGGAGATGGGTCAGGCTGTATCTGAGGTTGGTCTTCACTTGGGTGAGGAGGAGAGGGTATGGGTTGGGAGTCAGATGGTCTTTCTGAAGCATCACCCTCATCCTCTGTTTGTTGAACCCAACATGGAATCAAATAAAGGTGTGTAACCTTCCCATGAAATGTCTTAACCCATTTTTAATTCCAACGAACTTTAACGATATGTATTCAACTTTGCTTAAGTCGCTTGACCTCTCTATCAACAATCTCCACTGGTTCCTCAATCATATGCAACTTATCATCAAGTTGAATCTCTTCCATCGGAACGACAATATCACCTTCCGCTAAGTACTTTTTAAGATTCGAAACATGAAAAGTACTATGAACTTCCTTTAACTCTTTAGGTAATTCCAACTTGTAAGCTACAGGACCAACTCTAGCTAGAATCTTAAATGGCCTAATGTAACGTGGACTTAACTTCCCGCTCTTTCCGAAATGCACAACGCCCTTCCATGACGACACCTTGAGTAATACCATATCACAAACTTCAAATTCTAACGGTTTAAGTCTTTTATCTGTGTAACTTTTCTAGTGACTACGAGCAGTTAACAAACGGTTCTTAATCTGGACAATCTTCTCGGTCGTATTACGGATCAATTCTGGACCAGTGAGTTGGCTGTCCCCAACCTCACTCTAGCATACAGGTGATCTACATTTTCTTCTGTACAAAGCCTCATATGGTGCAGCCTTAATACTTGCGTGATAACTATTGTTGTACGAGAACTCGACCAATGGCAAATGGCGATCCCAACTACTTCCAAAGTCAATCACACACGCATGCAACATATCTTTTAGCGTTTGTATTGTCCTTTCACTTTGACCATCCGTTTGAGGGTGGTAAGCGGTACTCATATCCAAATTTGTCCCCAACGCCTTCTGAAGTGACCTCTAGAAATTAGACATAAAATGGCTATCTCGATCCGAGATAATTGAAACATGAACACTATGCCTACATACAGTTTCCTGAAAGTAAAGTCACATGAGCTTCTCCATACTATCCGTTTTCTTCATTGGCAGGAAATGTGTTGATTTGGTCAGTCGGTCGACAATAACCCAAATTGTATCATACACACTTGGCATTCTTTGCAGTCCACTCACAAAATCCATAGTAATCCTTCCCCACTTCCAAACAGGAATCTCAGGTTGTTGCAGCAATCCAGACAGTTTCTGATGCTCAGCCTTAACCTTCGCACAAGTTGAACACTTACTAACATACGTAGCGATATTAGCTTTCATATTCGGCCACCAATACAACTGTTTCAAATCTTGATACATCTTATCCGATCCCGAATGGATAGAATACTTGGACTTATGCGGTAACTAAACACGATTTCCAAAACAACTATTTCAAATCTTGATACATCTTACACGATTTCCAATCCATCGTATCACGGTAACCAAACATGATTTCCAAAACAACGTGTTCCATTAGGGCGAAACTCGAATATTTGCTTCATCAATCTCCCCAAATTTTCTTTCCTTACATACTTCTTCTTCATTGCTTCCTCCTGAGCTTCACGAATTTGCTTAGGCAGATCATTGTGAATAGTCATCATCAAAGCTCGAACATGTAATGGCTTATCCCTTTCCTTTTGGCTTAAGGCGTCAGCTACAGCATTCGCTTTTCCAGGATGATACCAAATTTCACAATCATAATCAGTCAACAACTCAATCCACCTTCGTTGTCTCAAGTTCAACTCCTTCTGATTCAGAATATATTGTAGGTTCTTGTGATAGGTGACTGTGCTGGATCTTACCCCTTTTTATATATAAATAAATACAAATAAATATAAATATATAATAAGGATGAAAATCTCGCGAAATCAATAAAACCGGAAGTAGTATAGGGTGTTTCCGGGTCGTTATGTCCCAACGAGGCTTGAATGGAAAATCGAAAGACGAATTTATAATCGATGTTTGAATTTGACAAGGAATGATTGGGTACTAACACTAATAAGCAAATGCACGAGAAGAGAAGCAAGGAAAATAAGCTAGAGCAGGCCTAAAAGCTAGGAATGGTAAAAACACTTAAAACTTTTATACTAAGACACAAATAAGCTCAAATAAGCTTAAGACAAATCAAATAAGCTAAACTAACTCTAAATAAGCAAATTCAAAAAGCAATTAAGCTAAATTAAGCAAGAAAAACTCAGCAGTACTAACAACAGTACTAACAGTATTAACTATCAGTACTAACCTGGAGTTAGTACTGCTAGCTTTAAGTTAGTACTGCTAGCTTAAGGTTAGTACTGCTAGCTTTAACAAAACACAATGAAACAAGAAATAAGCAAATAAGCTAAAACAGATATTTAACTAACCCTAATAAGCACTCAGGCATAAGAATAAGCAACTAGATTAAACTAAAATGGCAAATAAGCTAAAAGCTACAATCTGATCAACTACTAAAATTGCTTTGAAAAGGCGAATAAGCTTAAATAAGCTTACTCCTAAAGACAGTAAAGGAAAATGGTTTAATCTACTCTAAAAAGCTAAGGAAATCTTAAATAAGCAGAAATAATAAGCTGATAAGCTAAAATGAACCACCAGTACTAACAGTTTTAACTAACAGTACTAACTTGGAGTTAGTACTGCTAGCTTTAAGTTAGTACTGCTAGCTTTAAAAGTTCCAAAAGAGAACTAGCAGTACTAACTATGGGTTAGTACTGCTAGTTGAAAATACCCCTGAAAGTTTTCAAAAATCATTTTTCTTTTTATATTAAGCTGATTTGATCCTAATTTATTAAAAACAGATTATCAAATAACAAAATAAGACATTTATAAGCAGACTTCAATCAAGAATAAGCACTTAAATAAGCTAAATCAATCTAACAGTTTTAACTAAGCATACTACCAGTACTAACTTGGAAAGTGACACAAACTATTTTCAAACTAACAACTAAGCAAGATAAGCAATAAACATCATAATAAAGCATAAATAAGCAAATATAGGTAACAAATAAGTACTATAAGCAGTTCTGTAGTAAATAAGAAAAAAATAAAGAAAAAGAAGAAACTTAAAACCCTTGCTCAAAACAGGGCTTAAACCAAGAACTACAAGCTATGCTTGTATAAAACAAGCTTATAAGAGTCCATTAAGCCCATCCGAAAACTGGATTATCATACTAAGCTATGGTATATTTGATGTGAAAGATTTTTTCTGTGACTTTTCTTAATCTTAGTATTTGAGTTAAAACAAATGACTCATATGATTTTATAAGACTTAAAACAAATTAAGTAATGCTTTTAACAAAGGAAATACAAAGATTCAAGAATTGACTTAAAAACTCCAAATTTGCATTAAGACGAAAATTAAAGTTACAAGACTTGGAAAAATAAAATTGCATAAAAATAAGCTGAAATGTAACTAAGAGCTATAAAAAAACGATCCTTTTTCTTGGGTTACAATGGCCCTATTTATACTAAAACGAATTAAGGTCTTGGTTTCTTGGCCTTTTCTTCTCTTCTTTCTTCTGTGTTTCTTTGTAGAGACAAAAACCCAAGTGTGCTTGTTGTGTGAGGAGATTCTAAAACAAATCCCAGCCTTCAATTTCTTTTGTGCTTCTTTTGAGTCAATCACAGCCATCGAAATTACTTGGAAATGGTGAGGGATTGCCAACATGGCAATTATAAGTATGGGGGGGGGGGAGAATAGTGGAGTGGTTGAAATGATTTATCTAGGGTGTTGAGTGGTTTGCAGGGTAAAAGTATGGGAAGACATCCCTTAGTTGTACCTGGGTTTTGTTGGGCGGGAAAAAATGGCTTTGGGAAGGTTGGCAGCTTTGGCCCCTCATCTCTTATAACTTCATTGTAAACTTTGCCCTTTTATGATACAACTTTTAGGGGTTTGGCAGAACTGGCCCCTAAAGTTATACTTCACCCGCAAATTTCGATTTCAGCCCTTGTCTTTTTGTAACACAACTTGAGGTTTGGCAGTTTTAGTCCCTCAAGTTGTATTTTCTTCATTTGGCTGACTTTTGACTTTGACTGACTTTGGCTTCGATTTGACTTTGTCTTTTCCATCCCGTGCTTGGTTTGGTTGTTTTTGGCTTTCTTTTTGAATATCCGTTCCTGCACAATTCAAATGTAAAACATACAAATACAATGTATTTTTGGTTCGTTTTTAGTTATTTAAGTCTGTTTTTAATGGAAAATGGTATGTGTAATTAAGCATATGCCAAAATCCCCCATACTAAGGTATTGTCGTGTCCTCACGCAATGTTATGAAGTAAACACTCAAGAAACTAAGAATCTTAATCCCCCTCGACTAATAACCTCGAAAAGTAGCTAGGTGTTCGTCAAGGGAAACTAAAGAATCAACAGCTTCGACAAGTCTCGTTTTCACCAATTTTTCATATATACACTAACTATCCCTAATATTTTTGGATTTTCCTTTCTCTTTTCTTAACTACCTGTTTGACTTCCTTTATTTTATCAACATTGGGATCATTGAATGAGAAGCGTCCATAGAAATAATCTACGGACGTCCTAACGGATAAATTCATCGTCCCCGATTTTTCACTAGTTCCAAACCAAGCAATTAAACAAGATCATTTGTCAATATAAGTCTAAATGTTAAGCACTCATACTTATGACTTGTGAACTTTTAACTCCCAACATGGATATATGATTTAAATGTGTGTACTCATTTCAACTCAACCATAGATCAACTTATTTCCATAGTCGTAATTCAAGATGAATCAAGACTCAAAGCAACAACTTATTAGGCCCTTGTAACTTGATTTTAAAGAATGAAATTTTAACTGTAGAACTTTTTGCAACATCTTCATCATCATAATCATAAGTTCTTAAAGCTAGGAATGCGTTGCTTAGTTTGAACACCTACCTAGGCCTCGCTCCCTAGTAGGATATCACAACCAACGACCGGTGTTCTTAGTTTGAAAACCCACCCCGTTGCTAGCGTAGTGGGAAATCACATCAACACCTTCTTCCTAATATGGCTAAGGATAGGTGTCTTAGTTTGAACCCTCACCTAGACCTCGCTTCCTGGTGAGATATCACAACACACCAAATCCCTAGAAGTAAAGATGTCTTAGTTTGAACCCCCACCTCGTGGTTTAGCGGAGTGGGATATCACGACACATCTTTTACTTGCTCCATATACTCAAATGTATGCTTCATTGGCATAATTTCAATATTCATGCATTTTTGCATTCATATTTCATTCATGCTTCTTTGGCATTTTAACTTTCAAATTACTAAGAACAGAAAAACCTCGCTTTAAAGAATCAAGTTACAAATTTGAAGCTTTTTCTAAAAACATCGATTGACTTAGTTGAATTGAAATGAGCACGTATGATTAGGTGGATTAGAAGCTAATGGGAGAAAAAGCCACAAGTTACTCATATAAGTTTTAGAAGAATCTTGCTCAGCACATAAACTTATATTTAACTCTATCACTTCTTGTTCTTCACCTTATTAAAATTCGAAGCAATAGAATTCGTGAAAGCTTAGCCTACAATTGAGGAACTAGCTAGGGCTCAACACGCCCGATCGAGTCAAAAATTATTCTCATTCTACCCATTAGGAAAGTCAAAACTGTGACAAAACACTTATTTTATTTTTGGTATTTTTGCAAAAATTTGGTGGTAAAAACGGAATACAATGATAAAAACGGCAGCAGGCAAAAATCAAATCGATAGATCCCCCCCCTACTAGAACTAAACATCGTCCTCGATGTTTCAAAGGGGTACCTACGTAAATCTAAGGCCGTTTATTAAGTGTGCCAAAAGATAAAACGTTAGTTTGATAGATTGGATACTGGATTCCCCAAAGTGAAGCTGAATGATGTGAAACTCTTGATAAAAATACCAGCAACGAAGTTTCTTTCTCACTCCGGGCAAATCAGGATAATTAAACAACACAACACGAAACACGGGTAATGGAAGACACAAAACCTCCATACAACAAAAAACACTTATCATAATACTACCGATATGGCATTGGGTGCCTCCCACGAAGCTGCATTGGATAAAGGTCGCTATGCGTGACCCGTCCCACCAGAATTTATTGGACATTTATTTTTGGGAATGATTTTTTGGAGATCAGGGACTACCAAATGATGGTACGTCCCCTCAAAAGTAGTGCTTTAAACATGACCTTCACTTTAAAGGTTTGGCTCCGGAGTTTTGAGACAACTCGACTGGTGCCGACGGGAAAACTTGTGTGTTAGTGAATGGACCCGACCAACGGTCTTAAGCTTCCCAGAGAAAATCTTTAATGTCGAGAGTTAAAGAGGAGGACTCGATCACCGATGTAAAAACGGTACACGGTATCCATGATCTTGGAGTCGTGAATCCTCTTTGGTCTTACTTTATAGATCAAAGATTTCTCATAAGCTTCATCACGGAGCTCATTAATTTCATTCATTGAACTTTCCTAGTCTCCACGTTTTCAGATCAAAAGTTTGTATTTTTAAGCCCATAAGCTTGTGTTTCTAACACAACTGGCAGATTCAGGCTTTTTGTAAACCCAGCTTATTATGGATAAACCCAATGGGTGTTTTGTAAGCGGTGCGGAAAGCCCATAAAGCATCATCGAGCTTATCTGACCAAGAGGTATGGTTTTCGCCCACGGTCCTTTCAAGAATTCGTTTCAAACCACGCTTGATACCTTCAACCTGTCCACATTGTTTGTGATGATACGCGGTGGAGAGACATGAGTGACTCCGTATTTAAGCATGACCTTGCCAATTGGTCATTGCAAAAAATGGTTCCGCGATCACTTAGAAATTGCACAGGGGCACCGAATCTGGCGAAGAGAGATATAAAAATTTACAAACAACTCGGGCGTCATTGGTGGGAGCGCTTTTGCTTCAACCCATTTTGATAAATAATCAACGGCCACAGGATGATTGTGCCTTTTGGATGATGAGAAAGCCCCATGACGTCATGCCCCAAGACGTCAAAGATTTCACAAACTTGGATGGATTTTGTGGCATCTCATCCCGTTTGTGAAAATTTTCTTGACGCTGGCATTGATTGAACAGTTATTTAACCAACTCATGGCATCTTTGTAGATTGGGGCCAAAATAAATTCCGGAATCGAAGACTTCTTGCTGTGTAGTAGCACCGTGATGTCCACCGTTGGACCTCGTGCAAGCCGTGAGGAAGTCATGGGCTTCCTTGCATAAGAACACAACGTCGAATAACTTGATCCGCACAGAATTTTTAAACATAAAGGTCTCCTAGAAATATGCGTCACGTTTTGAAGAATTTTCTTTTCTGCTGGGTTGACATCCCTTTGATCACGAAATTTCCCGCATGGTAGTTTGCGATGTCAGCAAACCATGGGGTACTAGCATCAAGAACAGCAATCGAACTAAGAGTTTCAAGAGGAAACTTTTCATTTATCTCCTTTGGATCGAGCTCATTCTCGTGAGGATTCTCTAATCGTGATAGATGATCAGCCGCTAGGTTTTCTCACTCCTTTCGTGTCAACTACATCAAAGTCGAACTCATTGAAGGAGCGAACCCATCGGAGCATCCTCGCCTTAGAATCTTTCTTAGCAAAGAGATACTGAGGCGGAATGATCCGTATACACAGTGCATTTGTTCATGACAAGGTAAGATCGGAATTTTTCGAATGCGTACACCACGGCTAACATTTCTTTCTCTGTCGTGGTGTAACGTGATTCCGCCTCAATCATTGTTTTGCTCGCATAGTGTATAGGCCTGAAATGCTTCTCATGACGTTGCCCCAAGACTGCACCTAAGAGAAATCGCTTGCAAACATCGCAACATAAGTTCAAATGGTTCATTCCAACCTGTGGCAATCAGGATTGGACCTCGTATAGATTTTCCTTTTAAGAGTGTTAAATGCTTCAATACACTCTTTGGAGAAATAAAACGGAGTCTCTTTTTCAAGCAAATGGGTCATGGGACGGGCTATTTTTGAGAAATTCTGGATGAATCTTCTATAAAAACCCGCAGCCACATAAAACTACGGACAAAGAACAGATAACGCCACAACCTTACAGTAGTCGGTGAGGGAGCTTGCGATCACGTCAATCTAAGCTCCCATCGACCTCATCCCAATTGGAGATTTTAAGTCCTAAACAATGCCAATCCTTTAAACCATGTAATGGCTTTTTCTCCCATTTAGAGCTAAATGTGTCTCACACCGCTTAAGCATCTTTTCCAAATGTGTTAGGCATGTAGAGAAAGAACTTCCAAAACCGAAAAGTCATCCTAAACACTTCCACGTTTCTCGATCATGTCGTGGAAATTGCCATCATACATCTCTTGGAATTGCCTGGTGCATTGCCAGAGGCCAAAGGGCATAGGGCGCGGTAGGCAAAAGTTCCGTATGGGCAAGTAAATGTTGTCTTTTCCTGATCATTTGGTCGATGGGTATTGTGTAAATAACCCGAAACCCATCGAGAAAACAATAGTATTCGTTTCCCCCCGCAAGCCTCTCGACATTTGGTCCTGGAACTGGTAAGATATGGAAAATGGTCTTATTCGGAGTAGCTTTCATTTAACGTTCGTAGTCAAGGCATACCCCCATCCTGTAACCCATCGAGAGGGAATCAACTCATTTTCATTCTCAACTACGGTAAAACCAAAACCTTTCCTTTGGTACACTGCGTATCGGGCTTTACCAGGGACTTATCCGAGATAGGGTAAAATAATCCAGCGTTTAAGAAGACTTTCACAACTTCTTTTTTAATGACATCGTGGATTTTTTGGTAACCCGTCTCTGATGTTGGACCGTGTGTGTAGTCCCTCTTCCATTAGAATTTGTGAGTTCAAAATTCCAGGGTAATACCACTTGATATCGAGAGTTTCCAATGCGAATGGCTCGCTTGTGGGACTTGCAACACCTTTATGAGAGCGGCTTCTCACCGAACACCTCAAATTTTTAGCAATTATGACTGGTAACTTGTTGTTACCCCTCTAAACATGCATATTCGAGTGGGAGTAAGTCCCTTGAGCTCACCCTCGGAGTTTCATCAATAGATGTGCATCGGTTTTGCTTCACAAATCTTAATTCTTTTCTAACCTCAGGAAAAAAATTTGCCTGGTTAGGAAGTGTGATAAGGGCTCACTATTTATATAGCTTCGAGAGAAGAATGTCCTACTCCAGATCTACATTCGCAGTCATCAATTCCTGATTTATACGAAGTATCAGAAAGTATCACCTCGATTCTTCAAGAATGAATCACTACCCTCGGAATGGATGAGGTGGGAGAAGTGGTATCAACAATTGGTTCAAATAAGAGTGGAATTATCCATTTGCTGATAATTCTGAGAAACCTACAAATCTCTTGAGAATATTCCTCACAAGGCTATATCAATAAAGTCGAAACCGTTGTTAACTGATATCCATGGCATTGTAGGAGAAGTTTTTACGTATCACCTACTGTTTGATAAGTCACGGAATTGTCATCATGTCTTAAGGTCACTCTTCACCGGGAACATCGATCAAGGCTCTTTGCCGTTCTTTAAATGGTCTTCCTCAATCAACGGGAACTCTAGGGTCGGCATCATAAATAACTACCCTACAAAATCGAAACTGGAAAGTAAAAGGTTCCAACTTTCCACAAAAACATTTTTCGGCGAATGCCAGTGGGAAGTGGAAGTTGATCGTAATCGAACTAACTACGAGTATCATCTTAGTTTTGGTCATCCTTGGAGATTAAGAGCCGTTTTCAAAAAACGGAGAGTGGGCATTAGATTGATGCTGCGCACCGAGATCGGCCAGGGCTAAGCATTCCATCCAACTCTGGAAAATCCCACGGACATCAGAATCTACCCGTCTCCTAATTTTCTCGGGAAATGTTTTTTAGGATGACTGGCCGAGCAATTTACATTAACCGTGTTTTGGTAATTATCCAAGATCTTGTCTTTGTTGCAAAAGCTTCTGAACATCGTTGCAAACGTTAGCAATGTGTAGGAGAGCATCCGCGAAGCTTAGCTTGAAGTGGAGATTCCCGAAAAAGTTCCATAAATTCAAAGCTAAAAGGTCGTCCTTATTCGCGGACTTTCCTCCTTGTTTACCTGAGAAGGATATGGTAAGTTCCGTTTTGGCTCTAGCATAACACTGGTTCATCAATTTGACTAATCGGAGAGGTGACTCATTGGGCCCTCTTAGTCATGTCCCGAAGAACTGCTTTGTTCTTACAAGGATAGTAACGCCATAGCTTGATCTCAAAATTGCTAGCTTCAATTTCAGGGACACAATTGCAATTCCTCGTATCCCTCGTGGGAGCCTGAGCAATTCTGCCATATACGATTATCAGCCATCAGTAACTATGGGAAGTTCAACAAGATTTCGGAGGAACTTGTTGTTGATGTATTTGTTTGTTGACGTAGACGAGCACGACTTGAGAACGAGTGCGCATCACTAAAAAGAGATCGAAGTAAGATATATTTTTGTTTTTTTTTAAGTTTATCACAATCTATTTTAAACGACAGAAACCTAAAACTAGACAACTTGAACCAAATAAACAGAATATCATCACGGTAGCTCCCCAAAAAGCATACAATCAGGTGAGGCGGAGGAGTAAAATCAGCGCGAAGCTTATTTCTCCTATTCGGGTCGTAGTTTCCTTGAACAACCCTCCTTTATACCCCACTTTATAGTTTGTATTTCTTTTGAGGTGAGCCGTACTAAGTAAACGACACAAATGGTAAGTTTAAAATCTTTGATTCGAGTGGGAAATTGTATTGTTCCACACCTTAGGAACAATTGATAAATTGAGTTTATTTTATTTATAAATAATTTTTATAGACAATGTATTTTATATTTTTTGATTTTGTCTTTGGCTTTGGTATGATAATATATACTAAAAAATTTCGAAAAATATTTTGTACTTTTTAAGTTTTTGTAAAGAAAATATAAACAGATAAGTACAAAATTATCAAAAATAACGGCTAATCGTTCACAATAACAAAAAAGGCCACCCCGCAACGCGCCAAATTTGACTCAAAAAATCGCGCGAACTACACTCTTTTCATATATAAATAAACATATACATATATAAATATATACAAGGTTCAGGACTCGCGCCAAGAAATCAAAGAACACGAAGCATATAAGAGAAACTTCCCCGGTCCGTATGTCCCAACGAGGCTAGAGATGGAAAATCGCAAGACGATTGATGATTTGTGTTTGGATGTCACAAGGAATGATTGGGCACAGAAACTGATAAAAATAAGCAAAAGCACATAAAAATAGCAAGAGAATAAAAGCTAGAATTGGGAAAAATACTTAAAACTTTTACACTAAGACACAAATAAGCTCAAATAAACTTAAGACAGACAAATAAGCTAATATAAATCTAAATAATCAAATCAAAAAGTCAATTAAGCTAAATCACACAATATAAACACAACATATATCAAACCTACAGTAATAAACAGTTTTAACTACCAGTACTAACTTGGAGTTAGTACTGCTAGGCTAAAGTTAGTACTGTTAGCTTAAGGTTAGTACTGCTAGGCTAACAAGACTTAAAGAAATAATAAATAACAAACAAGCTAAAACAGAAGATCACCTAACCTTAATAAGCACTTAGTAATAGGAATAAGCAACTAGAATAAACTAAAATGATAAATAAGCTAAAAAGCTACAAACTGATGCACTATTGAAAATATTTTAAAAAGGAAAATAAGCTTTAATAAGCTTACACCTAAAGAAAATAAAGGAAAATGGTTTAATCTACTCTAAAAGGCTAAGGAAATCTTTAAATGAACAAAAATTATAAGCTGATAAGCTAAGTTGAACAACCAGTACTAACAGTTAAGACTAACAGTATTAACTTGGAGTTAGTACTGGTAGCGTTAAGTTAGTGCTGTTCCAAAAAGTAAACCTACAGTACTTACCTTAAAGATAGAACGCTAGTGTGGAGTTAGTACTGTTCCTAAAATGAACTAGCAGTACTAACTTAAAGTTAGTACTGCTTGTTCAAAACAGCCTTTAACTTTTCCAAAAATCATTTTTACTAAAAACAGATTATCAAACAACAAAGTAAAACACTTATAAGCAATTTTCAATCCATAACAAGTACTTAAATAAGCATGAATTAGTCTAGCAGTATAAACTTAAAACTAACAGTGTTAACAAATGAACTAACAGTTCTGCAATAAATAAGTAAAGTAAGAAAAAGAGAGACTATGATCGTTCACCTTGAAGTTTTGGCCTGGAGTTTTGAGATAACTCGACGGTGCCATAAGGGTACACTTGGGCAATGGTGAATGGTCCGGACCAACGAGTCTTAAGCTTGCCCGAGAAAATCTTTAATCGAGAGTTAAAGAGGAGGACTTGATCATCGACGTTGAAAACGCTATTTTTGATCTTGAAGTCATGGATCCTCTTTGTCTTCTCTTTGTAGATCAAAGAATTCTCATAGGCTTGATCACGAAGTTCATTTAATTCATTGAGTTGAACTTTTTGGTGATCGCCCACGGTCGAAAGGTCAAAGTTTGCATGCTTCAAGGCCCAATAGGCTTTGTGCTTGAGCTCGATCGGTAGATGACATGCCTTTCCGTACACGTGCTTGTAAGGAGTACACCCGGTGGGTGTTTTGTAAGCGGTACGGAAGGCCCAAAGTGCGTCATCTAATTTATCTGACCAAGAGGCACGGTTTTCGCCTATGGTCCTTTCAAGAATTCGTTTCAAGCCACGATTGGATATCTCAACTTGCCTACTTGTTTGTAGGTGATACGCGGTGGAGAGACGGTGAGTAACTCCATATTTAAGCATGACCTTTGCAAATTGGTCATTGCAAAAATAGGTGCCGTGATCACTTATGATAGCACGAGGGGTACCGAATCGGGCGAAGAGAGATTTAAGAAATTTACCAACAACTCGAGCGTCGTTGGTGGGGAGCGCTTTTGCTTCAACCTATTTTGATAAGTAGTCGACGGCCACGAGTATATATTTGTTCCCTCGTGAAGACGGGAACGGCCCCATGAAATCGATACCCCACACGTCAAAGATTTCGCAAACCTGGATGGAATTTTATGGCATTTCATTACGTTGCGAAATTTTTCCTTGACGTTGACAAGTGTCACATTGGGTGACCAAGTCATGGGCATCTCGGTAAATTGTGGGCCAATAAAATCCTGAGTCAAAAACTTTTTTGGCGATGTAATTGGCACCGTAATGTCCCCCTGTGGGTCCACTATGGCAAGCTATGAGGATATCAATAGCTTCTTGGCCCGCAACACACCGCCGGATAACTTGATCCGCACATATTTTGAACAAATAAGGGTCGTTCCAAAA
Organism: Tanacetum coccineum; assembly: GCA_026074375.1. Classification (NCBI taxonomy): domain Eukaryota; kingdom Viridiplantae; phylum Streptophyta; class Magnoliopsida; order Asterales; family Asteraceae; genus Tanacetum; species Tanacetum coccineum. Next base: position 27,060 of record BQNB010030366.1, read on the forward strand.
GTAGTCTTTAACATCCTTGAAAAACTTGTTCTTTTGTTGGGACGACATCCCTTTAACAATGAAATTCCCCGCGTGGTAATTTGCAAAATCGGAAAACCACGGGGTACTTGAGTCACCATGAAAAGTGACCATATTAAGTGTCTCAAGAGGAAACATTTCATTTACCTCTTTTGGGTCGATCACATTTTCATACGGATTTTCTAATCGGGAAAGATGATCGGCCGCCAGATTCTCGGCTCCTTTTATGTCAATTACGTTGAAATCAAACTCTTAAAGGAGGAGAACCTACCGGAGCAATCTCGCCTTGGAATCCTTTTTAGCAAAGAGTTATTTTAAGGCGGAGTAATCCGTATACACTACACTTCTGTTCAAGATGAGGTAATTCGGAATTTTTCAAAGGCATATACCACGGCTAACATTTCTTTCTCTGTCGTAGTGTAATGCGATTCTGCCTCGTTCATTATTTTACTAGCATAGTGTATAGGCCTAAAGTGTTTTTCATGACGTTGCCCCCGTGACTGCACCTATTGGCTAAATTAAATACAAAGGGGGTTTTAGCTTGCATCGCACATAAGCTCAAAGGGTAGGTCCCAGTATGGAGCAATCAAGATTGAAGCTTCAGTTAGTTTTTTCTATAATGTTTGAAAAGCTTGAATACAATCATCGGAAAAAATAAACGGAGTATTCTTCTCAAGAAAATGAGTCATCGATCGGGAAATTTTGGAAAAATCCTTAATGAATCGTCGGTAGAAACCGACATGACTGAGAAAACTCCTAACACCCTTTACGGTGATAGGATGAGGTAACTTAGCAATCACATCGATTTTGGCTTTATCAACCTTAATCCCTTTTTTGGAAATCTTATGGCAAAGGACAATGCCTTCCTTTTACCATAAAATGACTTTTACCCAATTAAGACAAAGATTGGTGTCTTCGCACCTTTGAAGCATCTTGTCTACACGAGAGAGGCAATTTTCAAATGAATTCCCAAAGACCGAAAAGTCGTCCATGAAGACTTCCATCGTTTTTTCGATCATATCATGAAAGATAGCCATCATACACCTTTGGAACGTGCCCGATGCATTGCATAAGCCAAAAGGCATGCGACGGTAGGCGAACGTTCCGTAAGGACACATGAATGTTGTCTTTTCTTGATCATGGGGGTCGATGGGAATTTGAAAGTAACCCGAGAAACCATCGAGAAAACGATATTACTCGTTTCTCGCTAATCTCTCAAGCATTTGATCCATAAATGGTAGTGGAAAGTGGTCTTTACGGGTAGCTTCATTTAACTTTCGCTAGTCAATGCATACACGCCATCCCGTAACCAATCGAGTCGGAATTAATTCATTTTCATCATTTTCAACAACGGTAAAGCCACCCTTTTTTGGTACGCAATGTACGGGGCTTACCCAAGGACTATCCGAGATCGGGTAAATTAATCCAGCGTCAAGAAGTTTTTCAACCTCCTTTTTGTTGACATCGTGGATTTTTGGATTCACTCATCTTTGGTGTTGAACCGCCGGTTTATAGTTCTCTTCCATAAGAATCTTGTGAGTACAAAATTCCGGGTTAATACCCTTGATGTCGGAGAGTTTACAAGAGATGGCTCACTTGTGTGACTTCAAAACCTTTATGAGAGCGGATTTTTCCTCGACACTCAAGTCTTTAGCAATTATGATTGGCAACTTGTTGTCACCCTCTAAAAATACGTATTCGAGATGAGGAGGTAAGTCCTTGAGCTACGACGCAGGTGGTTCTTCATATTGAGATTTATCAGTTTTAGCTTCACAAACTTTCAGTTCTTTTTAAATTTCCGGCAAATAATTTCCTTGGTTGGGAGGGGGTGATGGATCATCATTGAGAAAGGATTCAAGAAGAAGTATAATCCCCCTGTGTCAAGTAAGAGTCATAACTTTCGGTGAAGTGGGATCATCTTCAGAGCGAGAAAGCATCGCTTCCTCAGAAGAAAATACTATCCCCGAAGAGGAGTGAGAGTCGGAGAAGAGGTAGAAACGATCGAGGTCATAGTACGGAGGGGAGATTGCCATTGGAGATCACAGCGAGAAGAAACAAGAACTTCTTAAGAATATTCCTAAAATAGCCATTGCATGACGTCGATTCGAGTTCGCAGTACATATATCGTAATTAGAGGAGTATCTCAAAGTTTGGTCAAGATTGAATGTTATGGCTTCTTTTCCAACACGAAGAGTTAATTCGCCTTCGTACACATCAATCAAAGCACATCCGATCTTTAAGAAGGATCTCCCGAGAATTACGGGTACTCGGGGATCGGCATCAAAGTCTACGACTACAAAGTCGGCTGGGAATTTAAACTTTCCTACTTTAAGGTAGACATCTTCGGCGATACTGATCGTTTTGGTAATCGAACGGTCTGCAAGTTCAAGAGTCATACAAGTAGGAGTGAGCTCAGGAAGAGAAATCTTTTTCCACATGGATAATGGCATGAGATTTATGCTAGCGCCATGATAGGCCAAGGCTAAGCAACTTTTTCTTGTATCACATTCTGGGAAAATCACACGGTATTAGAAATTTGCCGTGGTCTCCAAGTTTTTCTGGTAACTTGTTGAGGATAACCGCCGAACAATGTTCATTCAAAGGAGTTCTAGCCATTTCACTTAATTTTTCTTTGTTTCCAATTAAAGCTTTAAGAGTTGAGGCAAATTTTGGCATAAGAATCAAAGCATCCGCTAAACTAATTTTGAAACTCATATCTTGAAAGATTTTGTAGAATTTCTCAATTTGGTCATTAGCCTTTTCACATCGCCTTTCATCATTACGTCTCGAAGGATACGGAATTAACGTTTTCAAGTTAGGCATCGGAGCACTAACGGGAGTAACAACAGGCTCATAATTTGTCATTTGAGGTTGATCTTGGACAACCGGAGGTTGGACGTATTTGGTACTTCCGTTATTAGTAGGAAGCAATGTGTCCTTTGTCACCTCGGTTTCACGTTCCACTACTGTAGGAGGTGAAGAAGTAGTAGTAGGAATCGTGGGTCCTTGATAAGCAATACCACTTTGGGTGGTAATACCCTTCAAGTATACCTTCGGGTTAGTAACGGTATTACTAGGGAGTGTCCCTGAACCTAAAGTAGAAGCGGTATTGGAATTCACAAACTTGGAAAGCATGTCCGTTAAATTAGTCATTTGATTTTGCAAGTTTTGGTTTTGGCCTTGCATGTTCCTCATCACTGCATCATTAGCCTTGACATAGCTTTCAAAATCGTTTTTAGTCACACCTTGTGTTTGCGGAGCTAGGCTTGGTAAGTTGAGCTTGGGTTGAACGGGGGTTGGATTAATCGGGGGTCGATTAATTTGGCCTTGATTAACCTGGGTAGGTAGGTGGAGCGGGTTGTAATGATTTTCCGTTCTGGTTTGTAACGGTTTTGGTTATTTCCTTGGTTTTGTTAAACGGGAGGAAAACTGGGAGGTCGAATTTGATTAGCAATCGGGGCTCGGTAACCGGTATTTCCTTGATTGAAATTAGCTGCTGCTGCTTGGGAAACAAATTCTTAAATATTGTCACGATAAACATTGCCATCGGGTGGCGGAAACAATTTCGAGTAAGAATGAGCTCACCACCCAAGAGTAACACACTTTCCTCGACCGCTTTGACGGGAGTGAGAGCTTGGGTTTGGTTTTTCTTTTCGAGAAGTAAAGCTTTCACCATATCTTTAAGTTTCAAGCAACATCTGTAAAATACCGGAGGGTAGAACTGCGACTCGAAATCCTTTTGCACATACCGGTTTTTTACGTGAATTACGAACTTTGGAATTGCTTTAATGTTTCTTTAGGCCAATTACGGGGGCATTTTATCCAAAAAGTTACACCCGTGGACAGGAATTTAACGAAATCTTGATAATTGAGTTCAAAGCATTATAGAAAGTATCGATCGAATGTAACTCAAAAAATCTTTGATGTGGGATCTGAAGAAGATCATTGAATCGGTCCCATGCCTCGTAGAAAGTTTCATCAAATCTTTGTGAAATCGGTTGATTTTCATTTCAAAGATTTGATTTGTTTTGGAAGGAGGGAAGAATTTGTGATGAATTTCGAAAAAAAAAAAAAAAAAAGAAAAAAAAAAAAAAATAAAAAAAAAAAAAAAAAAAAAAAAAACTAACAAAAAAAAAAAAAAAAAAATCAAGATCATCCCATGTGAGAATTGATCGAGGGGGTTCTTTTTCAAGCCAAATCCGGGCTGTACCCTCGAGAGAAAATGGGAAAAGCATAAGCTTTACCGACGTACTAGGGACGTTCGGGAACTTCATCGTAGAAGTGATCTTGTTGAAATAACGGATGTGAGCATGAGGGTCTTCTTTGTCATGTCTGAAAAATTGTTTGTTTTGAACAAGGGTAAGCAAACCGTGCTTAAGCTCAAAGTTGTCCGCAGTAATCTCGGGCACATCGATTGCATCTCGTAAACCCACGGTGGGTGCTTAGAGTAAGGAGGATTACGAGTATCATCCATTGTAACTACTGGAATAGGTTAAACAAGATTAAATGGTTCAACAAAAGTCGATGGGAATTGTTGTTGTTGACGGTTAGAATTACGAGATTGAGAACGAGTGCACATGCACTAAAATTTAAAAAGAGAATTTATACTAAAATAGTTTTTTTTGGTTTTTCAACAATGTATTCACAATAAATTTTAAATATGGAAAATGAGATAAGACACTTAAACCTAATAATCAGCTCGCTTCTCGGTAACTCTCTTAAAGAAAAAACGCATAGGAGTTTGGTGACTTAAAAATCGGTGAGCTGTACGGTCGCAAGCGACACAATATGGTAAGTTTTTGATCTTTGTTCGGGAATTATTAAATGGATAATACTTCATTGAAAGTATTATTTGTTGGTGTTCTTTACCATCTTGGTGAATTGTTTATTCTTTTTATGGACCTATGTTTTTAATTTTTGATTTTTTTTTTAGATGTCTAGATTTTTTATATTAAGATATACTATAAAAGGAAAAGAAAAATCTTTTTGTTGTTTTTTATTGAAATTTAAACATTTATTATCGTCTCTTGGAAGGATCTTCAAACACAAATTTTCAAACAGCTTCAACAATCGTAGACAATCCTCCCCGGCAGCGGCGCCAAAAACTGATCGTTTCTGATCTGCACCTTTTATAATATATAATATATAAATATAAATATAAGATTATAATGTTAAGAGATATTTATATAATGATAGAGGGTAAGACTAATATAATTTATCACAGTTATAGTAATCGGGAGTATGATTTCTGGGTCGTTATCTCAAGAGAATGCAATTGGAAAATACGAGGAGCATTTTGAGAATCAAAGCTTGAATGGGACAAGATTGATATTGGATTTCTAAAACTACGAGAAAATTAAAGTAAAAACTTAAAAATGCTTAAGGGAAGACAAATTTTAACTAAAAACGCAAAACGAGAATCCTAAACGGGACCTAAAAACCCCTAAATTATCAAAATTAAGCCTAAAATGATCTTTTTGGTTTTTGTAAGTCTAAATTGACTAAAAAGCTCAAAACAAAATGAAAAACTAGCACTAAAACGAAGGTGTTTAGGATTAAAAACTCTACAATAAACGTGAACGAAAATCAATCCCGTTCTTTAAAAATCTAAATTTTGCAATTTAAACCCTACAAAAGCAAACCTATTTTTCCTAGGTTCTAAATGTTAAAAGAAAATTTTCTAAAAAAGAATTATATTTTCTTAACTATTTTATAATTTTTTATGAGTTTAAAACGATTTTAAGGAAAATAAAATATAAAAAATACTAAATATTTTATAAAATTTCTGAAAAAAATATGAAAAGTAGCTTGAATAGTGTAGGATCTAAGAAAAATAAGCTCGTGAATACAGCTTATCGAATAAGCTATGAAATATGCCAAAACATGCTTATAAGCCTAATGAGCTAAAAAGGTAATAAAAGAATAATAAGTGCAAGGAATGACGGATGAGCTAATGTAGCACAATGGTTGAGTGTGTTGGGTATAAAGCGTTGGGTTGAGGGTGTTGAGGTCCCGAGTTCGAGCCTTGTCACTTGGGTTTTCCACCTTCCCTAATGCTTTTTAAATGCCATTTTTTACAACTTTTTAGAATACTTAAAAATAAGCAACTTGTGCAAAACAACTATTTTTATAAACACATATAAGGCACTATAATAAGCTTAAGGGCGACATTGGGCTTTTTAACTTAGGAACAATTTGCTAAACTGTTTTGGCAATTTCTAAACTAATAAGCAAAGAACAAGGGCAAATAAGCTAAAGACAAGCTTAATGTTAAACCTATAAGGCAAAAAACAAACAAAAATAAGCAAAGACATTAAGCTGGAAAAAGCTATAAACGACGAAAGTACTAAAAGGCTTAAAAACTTAAGATTTTTAAGCTACTACTGCAATTAAGCTAGAAAATTAAGTTCTTAAACAAGGAAATAAGCTAAAATTGACTGAAACTAACCTAATAAGCTATATTAAACCTAAATAAGCTAGGTAAATAAGCAGATAAGCACAAATAAGCCTTACTATCCTTAGCTAAAAATTGCATACAACTGCAAGGGTTGCACTTTCTGAGCTTAAAAATAAGCTCAAAGATGGAACCTTATGGCTTTAAGAGTTTTTCCACTAAAAAGCTCTAAACTAATAAGCTACAATAAATCATAATAAAAATGGAGTTGAAACACAATTAAGCCCTTAAATAGTTAATGAAAAAGATGTTTGTTCATTTCTCAACACTTAGAAAACTTTTTTCAATTTTAACAAAACACTACTTTTGAGCTTAAAAATAAGCAAACAATCAGAACTTTATGAACTTAAAACCTACAAACAGATTGAGATTTGAATACATTACTTTTTCTTGCTGAATTTTAAGCTAGAAAATGGCTTTTTGTCTATTTTCCCTACTGATGCAATTGACCATTATACTAACCAAAACTAAAACCATTAAGTGCAGGCCTACAAACTAAATTACTACACTTATAAAACATCAAACTAACTGCAAAATGAGCAATGAAGGTATCTTAAACAGGCTTAAACTTAAAATGCAAATTAATTTGAACTTAACAGATTCTAACTTCCACTTACTAACTAGATTAAAACTAATTTTAAACATCAAAAAAAACCCTAAAGCCAGATCTTATAAACCTACAAATGAATTATAAAACCAATCCTAAGGACTAAATAGCCTTGGCATTACTAACTTGAGTTAGTACTGCCTTGTGCCAAACACCCCTTAAAAAGGTCAAAATCCATTTTTAGCTTGTGAAGATGAGAAATAATGAACAAAGACCAAATACCAGATATCAATTAGCCTTTAACAATCCTAATGAACAGATTTAAGCAAACACTTAGGCTAAAATAATAAGCTATAAAACTATGTTAATATTTTTGGTTTTTTCACTAATTTTAAGACAGAATATAGAAAACTAAGATTTAATACTAATTATTAAGCATTATGAGCATAAGACAACTACAATAAGCATAAGTAATCTAAACTAACAGAAATAAGCAGACAAATAAGCAGAATAAGCAATTATAAGCTGGAATGCAATTTTAAGCTACTAAATGTGAAGAGAGAACTTACAACTGCCTTTGCACAAAACAAGGATTATAAATGCTCTTTTGAGCTATCAACAAGCTCCACCTTATCCTAGGATAAGTTGGTGAGGTCCTGGAAGCCCTTCCATTACTGGCTTCCCTTCCTTAATAAGCTGTGGTAATTTTAAGGTGGATTTAAGTGTCAATAAGCTTAGTTAAGATTTTGAGAGCTTAACTAAGTGAATACTAGCTTGAGTGGTGAATTAAGAGCTTATTAAGAACTGTTTGATTAATTAAGAGCTTATTAAACCAAATTGCTTATAACACATAAATTGAACATTAAAATGAAAACACGCTTTCATTAATAAAAGATTAATTGGTTACAAACTTGAAGAAATTACATTCACTGAATTAAGACATTACAATAAGCTAAATTGCAAAAATTACAAGTTATTTAAAAACTACACTAAGCTATATTAATACTAGTCCTGGATGATCTTTGTGAGTGAGTGATGAGCTCTTTATATAGGCTGAGAGAGAAGCTTCTAGGTCTTCTTCACACGCTCCTCTTGGATTTAATCTCTGCCCTTGAATCCTTTCAATCATTGGATACCATGTCTTAGCCGTTAGATCAAAGATGTGATCACACGGATTGTCAGCGTGGCATTCCTTGTGTCAGAGCCTTGTGCTTCTTTTGGCTTGCTTTTAGTGTAAATTCCCATCTCTTGATGTGTTTCTTTTGAGCCCCGCGTGTCATTCTTTGACAGAGCTATCCAATCAAAAATGTTTGATGACGTTTTTGCTTGATGATATGCAACTTGGTATTTGGAATCTTTATTGCCACGTTGAACGGATGAAAGGGAGTAGAATTACCCTTTAATTTTAACTCAGAAGTGAATTGGGGGAGATGGTGAACAGTAATTCCCATCTCGCGGGCGTTGACTTGTGCCCGGGATATAAAAGGGTTTGGGCTGTTTGGTTTATATGGGCTTGGTGAAAGGGATTTAAGGGATTTGGTTATAAAGAGATAACGACTGTTAGTCTTTATAATAAAAAGACTAATGGTGTTAGGGTTTTAAGGACTTATTGTGAATTTGGTTTAACATTAAGGCTCATTTAGGTATTTTGAGGGATTTGTCTTTTTGTGGGTTGACCAATGGTTGACCAAGGTTGACTTTGTTGACCTTTGCTAGAAACTTCCGGCTCTTGTGCACTCTATCCGTTCCCGTGTTCGTGTTTGTCTGGTTTTGACCGTTTTCTTGTGATTTTTGCAATATCCGTACCTACACATTCAAAAACAACAAAATACACAAATACAAACATATTTTTGCACATTTTGATCATTTAAGGAACGTTTTTGACATACAAAAGATATGTGATTTCTCACATATCAAAATTACCCAAACTAAGTGATTGTCGTGTCCTCACGCAATATTATATGCTCTAAAATCAAATACCTTAAAACTTCCCCAAACTAAATTTTTGAAAAGTAGCAAAGACTTTTTTGGGGAGAGTTAAGAAATCACAAGCTTTAAAACACCATATTTTCCTATTTTTCAATTTTTTTTATTTATTCTTTTAGCAACTACCTAGAATATTCTGACTTCCGTTATTTCCATAACCGTTAGGGATCATAGAACAAGATGCATTTCGATTCGAGAATGCCCCAAAAAGGATAAATTCATCGTACCCGACTTTTTACTAGCTCCAAACCAAGCTTAAAACGAAATCACCGCTAAATATCAGTTAAAATGCTAACACTACTCATATTTGCAACTTGTGAACTTTTCACTCTCGGCAATTATTATATCTTAGGTGAATGTGCTATTTTGAATTTCAACCATGGATCAACATTTTGCAAAATTCTATGCTTCACGTTCCACCTAAGAATAATGAGTTTGAAGGCGAGATCATCCCATGTAGCGACTTTCGTCTCGGCATATCCCAACCTTGCGGCTAAGTGACCAGGCTTTTGACACCCCACAGAGACTAGTCTCGGGACTCACGGACCTTAGGTTTCAAAAACTCTCAGGTTTCCCGTCTACACATAAAAGAATTAAAATAAAATAGTCAAAGTTCAAAATCATATTTAAATTTAACAAAAAGAGATCTATTTATTAATTCAAACTTAATATTAAACATAACATTTATGCAATATTAAAGCATATTAAAATTTAACAAAAAGAAATCTATTTATTAATTAACACTTAAATATTAAACATTTATGCAATTGTAACCCTCGACCTTTTAGAAGGCTGCAACATCGGTTGTGAGCCGGCAAGATGCAGCAAACTTTTATCAGTCTCGGATTTTTATTCTTACTATGGGCTTTCTTTAGAAGACTACCACATCGGTTGTGAGCCGGCAAGAGGTAGTAAACTTTTATCAGCCTACAGTTTATTATTATTATATTTTTTTATCATTTTAACATCATAATTTGTTTTATTACTTTATTATATGAAACTTCTTTTTGAAAAATTCAAGTATAAGTTTGAACTAAGACTAAAATATTTGCTATACTCTACATAAAAATTGTTGATTTAAGTTTAATCTCCAAAAACAGCACGTATATTAATCTGGTTAAGAGCTTATGGGAGAAAAAGCCACAAATTACATACATGAGCTCTTAAGATTTCCAATTAATCCTTGTTTAGCATCCAACTCATACTTAACTCTATCATTTTTCGTTCTTCGCGAATTTCGCGAACGCTTAGCCTAAAAGTTAAGGAACAAGCTAGAGCTCAACACGCTCGATCGAGTCAAAATTTATTCTTATTCTACCCAGCAGGAAAGTCAAAATTTGCACCAATCCTAGCCTTACCTGACGGAAGCGAAGATTTTATCGCATACTGTGACGCTTCAAAGAAGGGTTTGGGCGCTGTGTTGATGCAAAGAGAAAAGGTGATTTCTTATGCATCACGTCAGTTAAAAATTCATGAGAAGAACTATACAACACATGATTTAGAACTTGGGGCAGTAGTGTTCGCTCTAAAAATGTGGAGGCACTATCTGTACGGGACCAAGTGCACAGTGTTCACTGATCATAAGAGTTTACAACACATTCTTGATCAGAAGGATTTAAATATGAGGCAACCTGGTTAGAGTTGCTGAGTGATTACGATTGTGAAATTCGTTATCACCCAGGGAAGGCGAATGTTGTTGCTGATGCTCTGAGCAGGAAGGAACGAGAACCACTAAGGGTTCGGGCCTTAGTGATGACTATTGGCTTGGATCTTCCTAAACAAATCCTGAACGCCCAGACGGAAGCAAGAAAGCTGGAGAACATCAAGAAGGAGGATGTTGGAGGTATGGTTAGTTGGAGAATTCAAAGGATCCGGGAATTCAGAACAGAAAAGTTGGACCGCGTAAGGATGGGAACTCTATGCATCAATGCAGGAGTTGGTTACTTGTTATGGCGATTTACGGACTGTAATCGTGGCACGAGTCCCACAAATCAAAATATCCAATACTTCCGGTTTGACAGATGTACCAAGACATGAAGAAGCTATATTGGTGGCCTAATATGAAGGCAAACATCGCCACCTATGTTAGCAAGTGTTTGACAATGTGTAAGTAAAGACGAACACAAGAGACCATCAGGTTGTTGTGCAACTACCGTTATACCTGAATGGCTAGTGGGACAAAACTTCACGATGGACTTTGTCACAAATCTTCCTAAGTCATCGCTGGGTTATGACACTATTTGGGTTATGTTGATCCGACTAACAAAGTTCTGCCATTTTTTTGCCAATGAGGGAAAAGGATCCCATTGGATAAAAATGGCGAGAATGTACCTAAAGGAGGTAGTCACGAAGCATGGAATACCTGTCTCAATTATCTGTGATCGTGACCCTCGATTCTCATCAAATTTCTGGAAGTCACTTCAGAAGGCTTTGGGTACGAGTTTAGATATGAGTACTGCATATCATCCGGAAACTGACGGACAAAGTGAGAGAACTATCCAAACTCTCGAGGATATGCTACGTGCTTGCGTAAGCGACTCTTGGAAATGTAGGGTTAAACATTTTGCCATTGGTCAAGTTTTCATATAATAACAGTTATCCGCTAGCATTAAGGCTGCACCCTTTTGAAGCACTTTATGGTCGGAAAAATTGTCGTTCACTGTTTGCTGGGCTGAGGTATTGGGCAAGTTCAACGCAACTGGTCAGAATTAGTGCAGAAACAAAACGGAGAGAATTGTTCAAGTCAAGCAAAGGATGCAAGCGCTCGCGATCGACAAAAGTAGCTAGCCAACTTAAAGCATAAGCCATGGAGTTTCAAGTTAGGGACAAAGTTATGCTTAAGGTTTCGCTTGGAAAAGGGGTCGTACGTTTTGGCAAACGGGGGAAGTTAAACCCCAGATATGTCGGACCTTTCAAGGTTTTGAAAAAGGTTGGAACCGTTGCTTACAAGCTTGAGCTTCCTCAAGAGCTGAGCAGGGTCCACAATACGTTTCATGTATCCAACTTAAAGAAATGTTATTTTGACGATCCCATTAGTCATTTCCGTTGGCGAGGACTCCAAGTGATGAAAATCTTCTTTTTGTTGAGGAGCCGGTTAAATCATGGTTCGTGAGTCAAACATTTGAGACGAAGCCGTGTCCAATTTTCAAGGTTCTTTTTGTTTTTTTTTATTTTTACGATGGAACTCTAGGCGGGCCCTGTGTTTACGTGGAACGTGAAGAATCAGTTCAGTAAAGAAATTTCCACACCTCTCACAAGGACCGCACAATCGACAAGTGGAATGTCCATAAGCTTGAGGACAAGGCTCATTTAACGGGGGGAGACTATAACACCTCGTATTTTAGGTCATTGTATGACATTATGTAATTCATAATTTATTTTTAGGGTTTTACGCATTTGCTCTTAAACCGTAAAACTATTAGTTAATCGCGTAAACTGAAAATGATCATACAATGTAAACGGGCATTAAACAATTAAATGTTTACATCAAGCAAGTGTTATATGATTATTATGAGGATAATAAATAACTTTGTTCATCTTATTTTTATTGGCTACGTAAAATGCTTACGTTTCATAATAAAATACGTTTAGGCATACCCGGAAGTTCTAAAACCTAACTACGCCTAAACAAATACCCACGATTATACCCAATACTCAAAATATTAAATATAACATCACATATACATGCATTATGCCGAAATTAAGAGGATTGGACCAAGAGTCATCATCTTATAAAGAATATCTAGATATTTCATAAAGTAACTCTTACACCTTTATTCAAACTTGTCATGCTAAACTTAACTAGGGTTAGAAAGTAACTAGGGTTAAGTTAGCAAGATATTTATACTATAAATAGCCATGCATGCATGAGAAATATTTACTTACACTTATACTTAACAAATTTCATTTTCTTTCTCTCTTTTGAAGCTCAAAACCCACGGCTCAATTAAGCTCTCCAAACAAATTCATACTTTGATTTTCTAAGTATATACAACCCTATACACAACATACTTAAGGTATTCTAAGGTGTTGGGAAGCATTGGTTCATCATTTTCAAGTAATAAGAAGAAAAAGGAAAGATTAGGGTTTTGAAAACCTAATCTTGGGTTATAAGCTTGGAAGCTTTGTTTTTGAATCTAAACACGGGTTTAGAACTTATTTCACATCTCTTACATCATTACTAAGGTTTTCTTAAATCCTTTATACTTTTCTTTCTTATGATTTTATGTATTACATGTTAAATATAGCCATAATCACCTCTAATGACTTTTGAATATGTAAAATGAGTTATTATTTATGTTTATGATTTTATACACTTATTCTTATGTCATATGGTCCTATATATCATGGAAAAGTAAAAATAAAAGTATGTTAACATATTGATTAAGTATAAACATGTTTAGGACAAATTAGGGTTTTATAAGTTTTCTTAAACTTCACTTGTGTCCTCTATAATCGCTACTCGCCGTCTCTAAGCGCCGCTTTATCTTCACCACTCCGGTCGTACTCTCGAATATTATGAGGACTAGGGATCGATATTGAACTTATTATAAGTACACATATGGTAAAAATCCATGGGTATAGCAGTTTTTATATCGATATCTTTAGGATTGGTCAAAGAGATCATCCTTCGAAGGACTATTATTACTGCATTCGTTAAAAACCTACCTGCAGTTGGCTTGCGAAATGGAAGAAGGAGATAGAGAGCCAACACACTTGGTACCCAGTCCTATATCATCCGCGGCGACCCCCTACGCGGCCCCTCCAACGAGCGCACGATCCAGAGACCTCTCATCGCCTTCGCAGCTCCCACACGTCCACCCCCCCCCCCCCCCTCTCGCGGCCTAGCGCTTTTTTGTCGCACTATAAACATAATACGCCCTCACTCGCGTGACCGAGTCCTTAATGATTTAAGAAACTTGAAAAAACGGATCTATAAACTAAAAAGATACGTTAAAAAAGTTGCACCGTTTCTCCGAGTTTAAATTTCTTCTTTTAAACTTATTTTTTATAGATAGGTACTATGCGAGTGGCAGGAGGTTGGAGGTTTTAAACAATATATTTTGTGTGTTCATTTGGATTGCTACGTGAGAGTGACATCGAAAGAATCGTAAATACGCGGAACTATAACGGTAAATTACGGCATTTCGATAATTAAAGTTTATAAAGTACATTATAAAATCTATGAACAGTAAAAGCATATCTCACGTGGATTTTATTTTTATAAAATATATAATCTTTTAAAAACGAGAAGTCCACGAAGGATTCCTAAAAATCCGGAGTTAAAAAGAATAAGTTATCGCGATTACGAGTTTACGCTAAATTAAACTCCTAAAAACGACAAAATGGACGGGACTGTTTGATGTAAACAGTAATCTGCTCTTGTATTAGTGACCCCTTACATCAAATGAATTTTTAAAAAACTTTAAAATGTAAATTATTTTGATTACTCGTCTTACTCCGAAAGACTGTGGTTGACGTAAGAACACGCCGAGCGCAACGGGGCCTTAAAACGGACAAGTTAGGTATCTTTTACGAAAGTATATTTTATAATCCATTTTCACTTTATAAATACTATTTTATAAATGATTAGTTCGGCCCCTTGTGATTGAGGCCCCATCCATACAACCAACCTCTGTTAGTGATTCCATGTATATAGAATATGAACGTGGTTATCAAAGTGTTATACTACTGGGACGTTTCATAATGAGGCCTCTTCGGATGGCGTATTCGATTGAGTTGTTGGAATTTAACGATTTAAAAGTGTCCTAACCCTCGACGTCATGTCATGACCTCTTTACTTTATGATAGCCCCGAACGAGAGTATGATGTAACAACTATAGGGTTTTTTTCTTTATTCGATGTTTAATTAAAAGTACTCAGTATGATACAGCATTAATTTAAATAGGTTGATTTATCGTCTTTGTGACGTTTTATCTGAGATTTATTGAGCTATCTGTACTCAAGGTGAGTTCATAGCCCCACGTTTTACTTTAATCATACTTTATAAGTTTTGGGGTGAGAAACATATGCACGTTTTAAATTGGACGCAAGCTATAAGTGGTACTTTTATCATGATTCCGTTTTGCCTAAGTAGCGATAACCCACTGTGCCCATAAATCATGAACTGTTAAATCACATATATGTAGTCGTGGATTACATTATGTGAGCGCGAATGATAATAAATAGATCTATTTGGGATGACTTCCCCGTTCGGGTGACTAGCTATCATTAGAAACGAACGTATTTCATGTCGGATACTGGATGTTAAGGGTTTTTTTGAACATCATCCTACGGGCAATGTAGGCAATATTATTGTATATTGTATTCAATTATGTCGTGTTTCGGTGTCATGGAGCTTAGGAGAAAACGTAAATAAATTTGTGATGTCTGAATCTGTTGCATTATCACAGGGAAAGTCTTGCGAATGTCCTGCCATGATCATTTATTAACCTATGGAATTTCACCAACTTTATGGTGACGTTTTAAATGCAATGTTTTCAGGAGGGTCTTTAAGCACGAGGTGCGAAGGATACATTGGGGGTTATATTTTGAAGTCATGCATTAAAGATTTAGTCACATTACATTTTGTTTATCTGTTATGGGCTGTAAATCTTTGTAACAATATCAAGTAAAGCTTCGGGCTTTTGTAACAAATACTTAAATAAATCCAATGTATCATTTAAAACGGACTTTTTGTGTCGTTTCTTATATATTCTTGTGTATTGATCTAATAAGTCACGCCGGATCCTTAGTCCGCTGCGACCCATTTTGGGGGTGTTACACGTTCGGTGGATGAAGAATGTTACTCGTTCGGTTGAGACAACAAAAACTCGTTCGGTCCTTTAGATTATCACTCGTTCGGTCCTTGAGATTTGTCACTCGTTCGGTTGTTCAAGTTTTCCACTCGTTCGGTTCTAACGTTTTCCACTCGTTCGGTTCTATAGAAAAGAACTCGTTCCGTCCTTTAAAAATTTTGCTCGTTCGGTCCTTGAGATTTTTCACTTGTTCGGTTCTATAGAAAATGAACTCGTTCGGTGGTTAAAAATTTTGCTCGTTCGGTCTTCAAAAATTTTGCTCGTTCGATGCAACTTTACTCGTTCGGTCGTTTTTGGAATGTTGCTCGTTGGACTCGTTCGGTGCTCAAGTTTTCGACTAGTTCAGGTGTGTCTAAATATCAAACACAACACAAAAAGAAAACCAACTAAAGGTTGTATAAGCTGGAATATAAGCCGACGCGGAAACAAGAAGAAAAATGGTGTTTTTTTTTCAAAACGTTGGCTTCAAGACAGAAACTCCAAGTTTATAGTGGACTTGTTTCTTTGTTCTTTTTGGCAAAAGTAAACAAAAGTAATGATCAATTTTGGCAAAAGTAAACAAAAGAAAGAAAACAAATAAGCCGAACAAAAAAAAGTTGTAAAATCTGTCGAATAAGCTTATAAAATCACCACAACTTGTCAAAAAAAAAAACTAAACCCACCCGAGGCGACTGATACCAAATGTTAGAAACCTCGTTCTAACACTTCATATGCCGAACCACACGGATCGAATCAAGAAAATAAGAAAGAGAGGTGATGGTTTTGAGAGATGAGAGAAAAAAAGATTTATTAGAAAAAAGATATTTGTGAGATTAGGAGAATTATGAGAGAGATTAGATATATATGAAGATATTTTCTAAGAAGAAAATATCTTTATATATACCCTGACACATAAATGTGACGCAAGGGGATATTTTAACTAGGACTCGGCTCGGGTTTTGCTGGATTTTAAACCCGAAACAATACAATATTAGATTAACTATCGAGCCGATTCCCGATAATATTCTATTTCAACATTAACTTGATTAAAGACCGAAGTCATCGTAGAGTGACCGAAACTTCCTTTTTCGACCTCAATAAATTGAGGCTTACACTGCCCCAAACAGCAAACTCACTTGTGCACACATGATTTCGAGGGCAAGTCTCTATCGGGAAGCAACTAGAATTGGTGACAGCTGGGTTAACTTCATCTGAAGGGTTTCAATGCTTCGTTGCATTTCCTACGAGAAGATTAAACGGAGTTTCTTTTTCAAGGAGGTTGGGTCATAGTCCGGGCGATTTTGGAAAAATCCTGTTAAATGTCGGTTAGAATTCGGCGTGACGAGAAAATGCGATAATACCCTTCACTGGTAGTGGGATGAGGTAATTTTGCACATGACATCAACTTTTGATTTTATCAACTCAATCCCGGAATTAGAAAGAAATCTTATGGCCAAGGACTGATTCATCCTTGACCATAAGTGGCATTTTCCAATTTAGCATAGATTGATGTCTTCACAACTTTTGGAGCATTTTGGTCTAATGGGAAAGGCAAAAAGAGGAGAAAGAATCACGAAATACAAGAAATCATCCATGAAGATTCCATGGTTTTTTCCAATATATCGTGAAAGATTTTGGCAACCATTACACCTTTGGAACGTGCCGGTTCATTGCATAACCCAAAAGGGCATGCGCAATCCCTGTTAACAAATTCCATCAATATATCAACACTTTACTACGAACACACGACTTGGAGACGACACGAACACAAAACAACACGAACCATCCACAACGACACCCAACCAACCGAAACACGAATTCACGATAGGCAATGTCTTTTACGTCTAAGGGAGGTGAAGGTAGTCGTCTCTTGATCAAGTGGGTCAATTGGGTCTGATGTAGCTGGAAGATCCGTCCAAAAAGCAATAGTACTCCATTTCTGGGCTAAGCTTCAAGCATCTGATCCATAAATGGCAACGGGATAATCGGTCTTTACGAGTATGCATCATAGAGTTTTCGGTAATACGATCGCAAAACTCGCCATCCGTTAACCACCTAGTGGGTATTAATTTATTTTACTTCATTTGGTACCACGGTTATGCCTCCCTTCTTAGGGACCACAATGAACCGGGCTTACCTAGGGACTGTCAGAGTCATGTCGAGATAGGGTTATATTACCCGGCATCACAGAAGTTTGATAACTTCTTTGCTTAATACTTCATGGGATTTTAGCGGTTACGGGTTAACTCTTCTCTGATGTTGAACTAAAGGTTTGGCATTTTCATCCATCAAAATATTAGGGGGCTGCAAAACTTTGGATATATCCCATTATATCAGAAAGAAATTTCCAAGCTATGGCATGTTTGTGTGACTTCTTAAGGAACCTTGATCGGCGCGGTTTTATCCTCACATATTTCAAGTTTTTAGCGAATTATGACGGGTTATTTTGTCATCACCCTCCAAAAAGCCACATACATCAAGATGGGATGGGTAAGCCTTTTGAGTTCTAGGTCAGGAGGATCTTCACATGAAGATTTAATCTTTTTCAGGCACATTAATCTCACAAAACTGGTGGGCGGAGGTGATTTGGGTCACTATTGAGTACAATTATACAATTCCTCAAGGGTAAAAAAGTATCTCCCTCAGAATCATAGATTGCCGTCTACCCTAGTGGGATGAATCATCGGTTGTTTCAAGAAAATTCATCGATCTCTTCCATTAGAAATCACTTCCTCCGAAGGGACGTGAAAAATGTTGAGAGCCGAGAATCGTCATAGTTCCGGTTGTAGAGTGGGATTGCACTTTCAGAAATTTCAAGTACTTCTTGAACATATTCTTCACAAGCAATGTCAATAACATCGAGTCGGTTAACCGTTTCAATGATATTATAGGAGAAAGTCTTAGTATCACCGACTTTGAAGGTCACGGACTGGTCATCATGTCTAAGGGTCATTTATTCACCGTGAACATCTATCAAGGCACGTGCTGTTCTCAAGAAAGGTCTTCCTAGAATTAGGGGAACCCGAGGATCGGCAACGTAATCAACGACCACAAAATCGGCATGAAAGAAGAACGTTCCAACTTTTACGAAAACATCCCTCGGTAATGCCAGGTCGCATGCTGTAGTAGAAATCGTTCGGTCGGCAACGTTCGAGAATCATGCGGAGTTTTGGTCAAAACTGGGACACTTAGTTCTTTCCATATGGTGAGAGGATTAGGTTGATGCTTGCGCCCGAGATCATTTTTTAATTAATCTTTTTTTGGCCAGGGCTAGCATTCATTCATTTCCGGAAAGTCACACGGTATAAGAAATCTACCGGGGTCCAAGCCCTCCATACATCCTTCCAATTTCTCGGGAAACTCTTTTAGGATAACCGCATTGAGCAATTTCGTTTACCGGTGTCTTTGTCAAACTAAATTATCGTATCCGTGTCATGAGGTGCTTTCTAACATTGGTGCAAAATTTGGGCATGTGTAGCGAGTGCGTCCGCGAAACTTAGCTCGAAATGGGATTCCGAAAATCTCATAAAATTCGAAGCTAGAAGATCGTACTTTTGCACGGAGCTTTTCTATGTCTGGCCCCTTGAAGGATAAGGCAAGGTTGGTTTAGTTTTTGACAAGAACAATTGGTCTTACCAATTTGGTCATTAGTTTGGACCACTGGAGGTTGGATGTTTTCGGTGCTTGGTTGCACCGTATCCTTTGTCACCTCGGGTTCATTTTCCATAGGAGGAGAAGAAATTTGAGGTCCATTATAGGAAACACCGCTTCGGGTAGTGATTGCTTTCACATCACCTTTCGGGTTAGCAATGGTGTTGCTTAGAAGAGAACCCGAGCCCGAAGTAGAAGCGGTATTACTATTCACGAATTTGGTGATCAGGTCCGTTATATTTGCCATTTGATTTTGCATATTTTGCATAACCGCGTCATTAGCTTTGACGTAGTTATCAAAATCGGGCTTAGACACACCTGGTGCTGGTGGAACTGGAGCTTGGTAAGCTGGAGCTTGAAAAGTCGGGGGTTGGGTGGGAGATGTTTCTAATTTGGTGGTTGGTAAACTTGTCCTTGATTGAAATTATTACCCCGATTTTGGTTAAAATTGTTCCCCCGATTTTGGTTAAAATTTATCCCTCAATTTTGGTTGTTTTGATGGTTTCAATCTTTTTTGATAGGAGGAAAAACAGGGAGGTCGAATGTGGTTTGCAACCATCTGAGGTCGGTAACTGGCATTCCCTTGGTTGTAGTTAACTGCGGCGGCTTGTGACACGTATTCTTGGATATTGTCACGATAGATGTTGCCATCGGTGGCTGGACAATTTTGGTAAGAATGACCACCCCCGCAAGTTACACAACTTTGCTCGACTGCTTTTACAGGAGCGGGAGCTGGAGTTTGGTTTTTCTTATCGAGAATCAATGCTCTAAACCATTATCTTTAGCTCAGCAAATCGGGAATGATATCTGCTAGGGTAGAGTGAGCTCGTAACTCTCCTTTGGAAACAATGCCTTGTTGCTTCGTGATTGACGAACTTTGGACTGCTCTCGCTGAGAGGGTTTTTTAGGCATTCTCGAGGCATTTTATCCAGAAAGTTACCCACCCGCAGCGGAGTTTAAATGAATCAATGATCATTCCGAATTTAGGGCATTATAGAATGTATGTGTTGATGCAATTTGGAAAACCCCTGAGCGGCATCCACTAAGAAAGATCATTGAATCGGTCCCATGCCTCGTAAAAAGTTTCATCAAATTTTTGTTGAAATCTCGTGATTTCATTTTGAAGATTTGTTGTTTTAGAGGGATTGGGGGAGAATTTGTAATCGGGATTTCGAAACAAGGATCTTTCCCATGTAAGAATCATCGAGGGGGGTTCTTTTTCAGCCAAATCCGGGTGGCTCCCACGAGGGGGAAAAAAAAATGGGAAAAGCATAAGCTTACCGACGTACTCGGGACGTTCGGGAACTTCATCGTAGAAGTGATCTTGTTGAAATATCGGATATGAGCATGTGGGTCTTCTTTATCATGTCCAAAAAATTGCTTGTTTTAAACAAGATTAAGTAGATCATGCTTGATCTCAAAGTTGTTTGCGGTAATTTCGGGAACAACGATCGCATCCTCGTAACCCTCGGTGTGTGCTTCGAGTAGTTGCGCCATAGTTCGATTATCGTCCATCGTAACTATGGGAGGATTGAAAGTTTCTTGATTGTTATTTGGTTTCTCAAGATTTGTGTGATTTCAACAGAAGTTTGTCGGTACTTGTTGTTGTCGACGTTTCGGGCTTGAGAACGAGTGGCATGCACAAAACAAGAAATATAAATAGAAAATTTACACGAATTTTTTGGTTTTTCAATGGTTATTTACAATGATTTTAACGGGACAATGAGATAAGACAACTTCATCCAAGTAATCTACTTACTTCACTGGTAGCTCTCAAAAAGATTAAACGCACAGGTGAGCGGAGGAGAGTAGGGAATACGCGATAGGCATATTTCTCCTTTGGGTTGTAGTTCCTTGGAACAACCCTCCTTTTACCAAATTTATAGCTTGTTTAACTTTGCAACGGTGACCGTACGTCGTATTAAGAGTCAAAATAGCAAGTTTTTAATTCTTTTGTTCGAGTTGGGAACCTACAAGTTCTCCGGAAGTTATTATGATAATACCTCATTGAGATTATTATATGTTGGTATTTTTACAATTTGTGAATTTTTATTTCTATTTTTATGGTCAATGTTTTTATATTTTTGCTTGTATTTATTATGAAATTATATATTAAAAGAAGAAAATGAAAAAATATTTTGTACTTTTTTGATTTTTATAGAAGAAAATATTCAAGATTCAACTCAAAATTGTCAAATGTAACGATAATCGTTTTTTCACAGGCCTTCCCAGGCTGCGGCGCCAAAATTGACTCGGTGATCTTACTCATTTTTACATTAAATAAAATATAATTATATTACAAGGAGCATAATCCCACAAATCAATGGAACCGGAAGTAGTTATAGAATTTTTTTCGGGTCGTTATGTCCAACGAGCTTGCATGGAAAAATGAATGACGAATTGATAATCGTTGTTTTGAATTTGACAAGGATTGATTGTGCATTAAACCTTAATAGGCAAATGCACCAAAGAATAAGCAAGGAAAACATGCTAGAACAAGCATTAAAAATGCTAGGAAATGGTGGTAAAAATACTTAAAACTTTTAACCTAAGACACAAATAAGCTCAAATAAACTTAAGACAAAACCAAATAAGCTAGACTAACTCTAATAAGCAAATTCAGCAAGTAATTAAACTAAGTTAATCAAGAGAAACTCAGCAGTATTAACCACAGTACTAACAGTATTAACTATCAGTACTAACTTGGAGTTAGTACTGCTAGCTTTAAGTTAGTACTGTTAGCTTAGAGTTAGTACCGCTAGCTTTAACAAAACACAATGAAACAAGAAATAAGCAGATTAAGCTAAAACAGATCTTTAATTATCCCTAATAAGCACTTGGGCATAAGAATAAGCAACTAGAATAAGCTAAAATGGCAAATAAACTAAAAAGCTACAACTGATAAACTATTAAAATTGCTTCGAAAAGGCGAATAAGCTTAAATAAGCTCTACTAAAGACAGTAAACGAAAATGGGCTTAATCTACTCTAAAAAGCTAAGGAAATCTTAAATAAGCAGAAATAATAAGCTGATAAGCTAAAATGAACTAACAGTACTAACAGTTTTAACTACCATGTTCTAACTGATGAGTTAGTACGCTAGCTGTGATGTTAGTAATGCTAGTTGAAAATACCAAGAAGAGAACTAGCTGGACTAACTATTGGGTTTGTATGCTAGTTGAACTACAACTGAAATCGTTTTCAAAAATCATTTTTTTCTTTTTTTTTTTATAACTGTGATTTGTCCTATTTTGTTAATAACAGATTATCGAATAGCAACATTAAGACACTTATAAGCAGATTTCAAATCAAGAATAAGCACTTAAACTAAGTGTATGAATCAATTATAACAGCATTATACTAATAACTAACTGTACTAAATAAGAAAATGTGCACAAGTCAACTTTTATACTTAACAAATCTAAGCCATGATTAAGCAATTAAATCGTAATTAAAAGCATTAAATATGCAAAATAAGTAACAAATAAGCACTAATAATCAGTTCTACAGTAAATAAGCAAAATAAGTAAAATATAAAACTTTTCACTACCTTGCTCAATAAAGGGTTAAACAAAGAGTCTACAAAATCTACAAGCTCTAGCTTGTATAAAACAAGCTAGTGAGAGTCCATAAGCCCATCCAGAACTGGCTTATCATCCATAAGCTGTGGTATATTTGAGTGTGGACTTTTTAGTGACTTTACTTAAATTCTTAGTATTTGAGTTTAAGACAAATGACTTATATGATTTTATAAGGCTTAAAACATATTAAGTAAAGCTTTTAACAGAGGAAATACAGAGAATCAAGAATTGACTTAAAAACTCCAAATTTGCATTAAGACGAAAATTAAAGTTACAAGACTTGGAAAAATAAAATTGCATAAAAATAAGCTGAAATGTAACTAAGAGCTATATAAAAAAACGATCCTTTGTCTTGGGTTACAATGGCCCTATTTATACTAAAACGAATTAAGGTCTTGGTTTCTTGGCCTTCTCTCCTCTTCTTTCTTCTGTGTTTCTTTGTAGAGACAAAAACCAAGTGTGCTTGTTGTGTGAGGAGATTCTAAAACAAATCCCAGCCTTCAATTTCTTTTGTGCTTCTTTTGAGTCAATCACAGCCATCGAAATGCTTGGAAAGTGGTGAGGGATTGCCAACATGGCACTTATACAGCTGGGGGGGGGGGGAAATAGTGGAGTGGTTGAAATGATTTATCTAGGGTGTTGAGTGTTTTGCAGGGAGAAGGTATGGGACGACATCCCCAAGTTGTACCTGGGTTTTGTTTTGGGCGGGAAGAATGGAGTTTGGGTAGGTTGACAGCTTTGGCCCCTCACTTCTTATAACTGTGTTGCAAACTTCGCCCGGTTTGCAATTTCGACCCTTGTCTTTTGCTCTTGCAATACAACTTGGGGTTTGGCAATTATAGTCCCTCAAGTTGTATTTTCTTCATGTGGTTGACTTTAGACTTTGACTTGACTTGGTCTTTTCCATCCCTTGCTTGGTTTGGTTTGTTTTTGGCTTTCTTTTTGAATATCCGTTCCTGCACAATTCAATTGCAAAACATACAAATACAATGTATTTTTGGTACGTTTTTAGTCATTTAAGTCCGTTTTTAATGGAAAATGGTATGTGTAATTAAGCACATACCAAAATCCCCCATACTAAGGTATTGCCGTGTCCTCACGCAATGTTATGAAGTAAACACTCAAGAAAACTAAGAATCTCGAACCCCCTCGACTAATTACCTCGAAAAGTAGCAAAGTGTTCGTCAAGGGGAACTAAAGAATCAATAGCTTCGACAAGTCCCGTTTTCACCATTTTTTATATGTACACTAACTATCCCTAATATTTTTGGATTTTCCTTTCTTTTTCTTTTCTTAACTACCTGTTTGACTTCCTTTATTTTATCAACATTGGGATCATAGAATGAGAAGCGCCCATAGAATAATCTACGGATGTCCTGACGGATAAATTCATCGTCCCCGATTTTTCACTAGATCCAAACCAAGCAATTAAACAAGATCATTTGTCAATATAAGTCTAAATGTTAAGCACTCATACTTATGACTTGTGAACTTTTAACTCCCAACATGGATATATGATTTAAATGTGTGTACTCATTTCAACTCAACCATAGATCAACTTATTTCCATAGTCGTAATTCAAGATGAATCATGACTCAAAGCAACAACTTATTAGGACCTTGTAACTTGATTTTAAAGAACGAAAATTTAACTGTAGAACTTTTTGCAACATCTTCATCATCATAATCATAAGTTCTTAAAGCTAGGAATGCGTTGCTTAGTTTGAACACCTACCTAGGCCTCGCTCCCTAGTAGGATATCACAACCAACGACCGGTGTTCTTAGTTTGAAAACCCACCCCGTTGCTAGCGTAGTGGGAAATCACATCAACACCTTCTTCCTAATATGGCTAAGGATAGGTGTCTTAGTTTGAACCCTCACCTAGACCTCGCTTCCTGGTGAGATATCACAACACACCAAATCCCTAGAAGTAAAGATGTCTTAGTTTGAACCCCCACCTCGTGGTTAGCGGAGTGGGATATCACGACACATCTTTTACTTGCTCTATATAATCAAATGTATGCTTCATTGGTGTAATTTCAATATTCATGCATTTTTGCATTCATATTTCATTCATGCTTCTTTGGCATTTTAACTTTCAAATTACTAAGAACAGAAAAACCTCGCTTTAAAGAATCAAGTTACAAATTTGAAGCTTTTTCTAAAAACATCGATTGACTTAGTTGAATTGAAATGAGCACGTATGATTAGGTAGATTAGAAGCTAATGGGAGAAAAAAAAACCACAAGTTACTCATATAAGCTTTAGAAGAATCTTGCTCAGCACATAAACTTATATTTAACTCTATCACTTCTTGTTCTTCACCTTATTAAAATTCGAAGCAATAGAATTCGTGAAAGCTTAGCCTACAATTGAGGAACTAGCTAGGGCTCAACACGCCCGATTGAGTCAAAAATTATTCTCATTCTACCCATTAGGAGAGTCGAAACTGTGACAAAACACTTATTTTATTTTTGAAAATTTTTAAATTTTTTCATTTTTTGGTATTTTTGCAAAAATTTGGTGGTAACAACGGCTGCAGGCAGAATCAAATCGAAGATCCCCCCCATACTAGAACTAAACATCGTCCCCGATGTTTTGAAAGGGGCACCTACGTAAATCTAAGGCCGTTTATTAAGTGTGCCAAAAGATAAAACGTTAGTCGATTAGATTTGGATACTGTATTCCCAAAATGAAGCTGAGGATGCGAAACTCTTGATAAAAATACAAGCACGGGAGTCTTCACAATCCGAACAATCCTAGACAATTAACAACACAAACACGAAACACGGGTAATGGAAAAGGCGAGCCTCCACACGACAAGAAAACATTTATTCATTTTTACACAATGCTACGATAAGCATGGGGTGCCTCCTACGAAGCGCTTGTTTAAGGTCGTTATGCTTGACCCGTCACCTGAATTTATTGGACATTAGGGAATGTTTGGAGATCCGGGACTACCAATTATGGTAACTCCCCTCCAAAGTAGTGCTTAATACGATGACCATTCACTTTGAAGTTTGGCCTGGAGTTTTGAGATAACTCGACGGTGCCGTACGGGAAAACTTGGGTGATAGTGAATGGTCCTGACCAGCGGGTTTTAAGCTTTCCTGAGAAAATCTTTAATATAGAGTTAAAGAGGAGGACTCGATCACCGACGTTGAAAATGCGGTTCTTGATCTTGGAGTCATGAATCCTCTTTGTTTTTTCTTTATAGATCAAAGAGTTCTCATAAGCTTCATCACGGAGCTCATTAAGTTCATTCAGCTGAACTTTCCTATGGTCACCAGCGGTTTTCAGATCAAAGTTTGTATGTTTTAAGGCCCAGTAGGCCTTGTGTTCTAACTCAATTGGCAGATGGCAGGCTTTTCCGTACACTAACTTGTATGGAGTACACCCGATGGGTGTTTTGTAAGCTGTGCGGAAAGCCCATAAAGCATCATCGAGCTTATCTGACCAAAAGGTACGGTTTTCGCCCACGGTCCTTTCAAGAATTCGTTTCAAACCACGATTGGATACCTCAACTTGTCCACTTGTTTGTGGATGATACGCGGTGGAGAGACGATGAGTGACTCCGTATTTAAGCATGACCTTTGCAAATTGGTCATTGCAAAAATGGGTTCCGCGATCACTTATGATTGCACGAGGGGCACCGAATCTGGCGAAGAGAGATTTAAGAAATTTACAAACAACTCGGGCGTCATTGGTGGGGAGCGCTTTTGCTTCAACCCATTTTGATAAATAATCAACGGCCACGAGGATGTATTTGTTGCCTTTGGATGATGGGAATGGCCCCATAAAGTCAATGCCCCAGACGTCAAAGATTTTACAAACTTGGATGGAATTTTGTGGCATCTCATCTCGTTGTGAAATTTTTCCTTGATGTTGGCATGAGTTGTAGTTTTTAACCAACTCATGGGCATCTTTGTAGATTGTGGGCCAAAAGAAACCTGAATCGAAGACTTTTCTTGCTGTGTAGTTAGCACCATGATATCCACCGGTGGGACCATCGTGGAAAGCCATGAGGATGTCATGGGCTTCTTTGCCAAAAACACAACGTCGAATAACTTGATCTGCATAGATTTTAAACAGAAAAGGATCTTCCCAGAAATAATGCTTCACGTCTTTGAAGAATTTTCTTTTCTGCTGGGTTGACATCCCTTTGATCACAAAATTTCCCGCATGGTAGTTTGCGATGTCAGCAAACCATGGGGTACTATCATCAAGAACAGCAATCGAGCTAAGAGTTTCAAGAGGAAACTTTTCATTTATCTCCTTTGGATCGATCTCATTCTCGTGAGGATTCTCTAATCGTGATAGATGATCAACCGCTAGGTTCTCAGCTCCTTTCGTGTCAACTACATCAAAGTTGAACTCTTGAAGGAGCAGAACCCATCGAAGCAATCTCGCCTTAGAATCTTTCTTAGCAAAGAGATACTTGAGGGCGGAATGATCCGTATACACAGTGCATTTGTTCATGACAAGGTAAGATTGGAATTTTTCGAATGCGTACACCACGGCTAACATTTCTTTCTCTGTCGTGGTGTAACGTGATTCCGCCTCATTCATTGTTTTACTTGCATAATGTATAGGCGAAATCGCTTGCATCGCACATAAGTTCAAAAGGTTCATTCCAGTTTGGGGCAATCAGGATTGGAGCCTCGGTTAGATTCCTTTTAAGAGTGTTAAATGCTTCAATACACTCTTTGGAGAAATAAAACGGAGTCTCTTTTTCAAGCAAATGGGTCATGGGACGGGCTATTGTAGGATCCCTAGATCATTCCATGGATGAAAACACAAGATCAATGGCAAAAAGAAAGATTAAACATTAAAGAACTTT
>BQNB010030367.1:0-49372 GCA_026074375.1 Tanacetum coccineum
AATTGTGCTTTTTATTCTATGATCCTCAAAGTTACCAAAGAGGTAATGAAAACAATACATTATGTCAACACAAATAAGTTATAGTTAGGTAGTTAATTATCAAGAAAAATCATAAAAAGAGAAAAATCTTTGAAAAAGGGAAATCGGGTGTTTTATAACTTATGATCTCTTATCTCTCTCAACAAAAATCTTTGCTACTTTTCAAAGATTTAGTTTGGGGAAGTTTCGAGGTATTTGGTTATAAGGCATGTGATATTGCGTGAGGACACGCAATCGTTTAGTTTGGGGAATTTTGATAAGTGTAGAATACACATATCCGTTTGTACCTAAAATAACCCAATTAAACCCAAAACAGACCAAAAATGGCAAAAATATGCTTGTATTTGTGTTTTGTGTGTGCAGGTACGGATATATCAAAAATCACAAGAAAACAGTCAAAAGCGGGCAAGCACGGACACGAGAATCAGAAGAGTACAAAAGAGTGATCAAAAGCCCAAAACCCTAGCCCACTTCTCTTTTCCATAAACCACAAGGGCTAAACTTGCAATTTTCGAATGATATTTATAACTAGAAAAGGGAAAAGAAATGAGAGGGGCTAGTATTGTCAATAGGGCAAAGATTCAACTGAAAATTACCCAACTCAGTTAAAAAAAGGAAAAAGGCGCCAAATGCCCAAGTTACTGTTCATCGTCTTCCCAAACGTGCCCTTAACTCAAAACAAAGGGGTTTTCACAATTAGAGGGTACAAAGGACAATTTAGGTGTCCAAGTACACCTTGGCAGTAAGAAACGTCACTCCCCATCTCTGATTGGTCCAATCCCTAAGGAAGAATGCCACGTCAATGGAGAAAGCACAAATTCATGTGGGTTTTTGTGCTAAAACACTCACAAAAGAAGCACAATGACATCCAAAAGGGAATGACACGCTGGCAATCTTCAGGTGTCCACACAATGATCAAACGGCCACAATTAAAGCTCAAATGATTGAAGAAATGATTGGCTGAGATTGAAAGATTGGAGAGCAAGGCAAGAGAGCCTAGAAGCTTCAGCTTGGCACTATAAATAGGCCCTCACCTCTCACACACACACAATCTAGTTTTTTTAGTAGTTTTTAGTCTAGCTTAAATTTCGTCTTTTTCTTAAATGTAATTTTCCTTAAAATATTGTAATCTCCTTTTCAAGTAATGTAATCAGTAACTTTCATTAATGAAATTTAGTTTAAGTCATTTATAAGCTCTCTTTTCTTTTTATTCAAAAACTCTCTTAATAAGCCAAACTGTCTCAATAAGCTAATAAGCTCATTTTAAGCTCTTTCAGTCTATAAGCTGAAATAGAGCTTATTTTAATTCAGTATTAATCTTACCTAAACCTTGAATCATTTTAACTTACATTTATAATGGATCTTATTGGATATGAGCTTTTTGGAAGGGGATCTTAACTTGGAAGAGATCCCAAGGACTTATACCCTAGCTTATTAATAAGCTAGGGAGCTTGTAGCTGCTCTTAATTGAGATCTCTTGTTTAGCTAGAGGAGTTTGTAAGTTTCTCTTTTATTTCCTTTTATTCTAGCTTTAAATAGTGATCTCATTGCTTTCTATATTTAGATCTGCTTATTTGCTTATTAAGTTTGCTTATTGTTGCTTATTTGTTTTTAATTTAGCTAATTAGTCACAATTGTTCATCTATTTTTGCTTTTAATAACCTAGATCATAGTTTTTATATAATCAGTCATTTAAGCTTTAAAAAAAACCAAAAATAGTAGAGATTAGCTTAATCTTAGATTATAGCTTAATACAGTTGTTGATTCATGTTTGTTAGGGTAGATTTAAGCTAGTTTTTATCTGGTAGTTAATACTTATTAATTAGATTTGCATTTCAAAGCTTTACTCAAATCTGTCATCATTTGAAGGAGTGTTTGGTTTAGGCTAATTTGACCATCTGAAGTCAAAGTTTTTTTATGCAAAACACTTGAGTCAGTTTTAATATCACTTAAAATCAATAGGAAAACAGATTTCAAAAGTTAGATTTTAATTTTCAAAAGGTTATGGCTTACTTTTCCTTCTCAGCACCAGGGTACCTTGTGCCTTTCTTCTTGCTTGTGAAATTTTAATCCAAAGTCCTTAAGGCTTGGATTTGCTTGCATTGTGTTTATACACATAATTTGAGTGTGTTTAAGGTAGTGGGATTCACTAGGTTAACCTGCATATTGGTCTTTGTGTTTTTGCAAACTTGCATCCGCAGTACTAAAGTTAGTTAGTACTGCCAACTTTAGGCTTATTATTGATTTTGTATATATAGGATTTAGGATTTCATTTTCTAGTAGCTAGTAGTCTGTGTAAGCTTGAATCTAAATTGATTAGTTTTTCAATTTATAGCTCTATGTCATAGTTAACTCTTGGTTTGCACTTGTGCAAAGTGCACCAGTACTAACAAAAAGTTAGTACTGCTGTCACACTTAGTACTGCCCCTTTTAGATTAGTCTTTAGTTAAGTAAAAGTAGGATTCTAGGTTCTTAAATGCAAGTTGGATTAAGTCTAGGTTTAGCTTATTATAGATTAAGTTTTAATTTACATTTTCTAGATTATTTACTTAGCTTAATTTAGCTGTCAAAGTCACAAAAATTCATAAAAGCCAAAAACAGTTAGCAATAGAATTTAGCTTTTAAATTTTAGATTCTAGCTTGAAGTAGTAGGTTTTAGTGCTTAAATTAGTTTCTTATAAGTTGTTAGTTAAGTTTACAAATACTCAATTGCTGTCTTTGCTTTTTGAGCATTTGAGCTTATTTTGGTTTTGAGCTTATTTCTTAGTTTCCTTAGTATGCTACTGATCCGTCCAAACTACACCTTAAAATATATAATATAATAAAATATAAAATATATAGTAGTCTAAAAATCAACAAGATCAATAATACCGAGAAGTAGTATAGAATGTTCCCGGGTCGTTTATCCCCAACGAGGCTGTGCTGGAGAATCGATACAGTCGAAGATTTGAGATTGAAGGAGATTTTTTTTGAATTTTGAATTACACTACGAATACAATAGCACAATTAAACTATAGAAACAATTACATAATTAAAAACGTTTAACTATTACGAGTAAAATTACAGTGAATTAAAACGTTGAGCTAAAACGAGAATTTAGAATCTAAGGCACTAATTTTAACAAACTTTATACCTAAAAATCACAAATTTAAAAAGAAAATTTTAGGAAAAAGAATTAGAATTTTTTAACTATTTTTGAATTTTTTATGAATTTTTAAAGAAAAATGAATTAACAAAAATAAACTTTTTCTAAAAATTAACACTAAAATTTTACTTTTATTTTTCAAAAATACTAGATTTAAAAAGAAAATTATTGCAAAAAGAATCAAAAAATTTCGACTATTTTTCTATTTTTTTATGATTTTTCTAAGAAAAAAGAAATTACTTAAAATCTATTTAAATTCCTAGAAAATACAAATTAAACTGGAAAAATAAGGAAAAATGGTTTTTAACTACTTAAATGGTGTAGAAAATCAATGGAACAGGAAGCCCTAATTTTTATAAGCTAATTGAACACTAATTTTATCAATTAAAATCTAAACCCTAATTTAATAAAAAACTAATTGAAAAAATATTAAAACCTATTTTATTTTTAACAAAAGACAGGGGTAGAATTGTAATAAAAGAATGGAAGAGGGTAGTGGGGTAACTATTGCAATTTACACTTGATTGAAAAGGGTAACCCTTTCTTCTATTGCAATATTACAAAACAGACCCTACGAATTGCTTATTTTTGGCTTATTGAAAAAGTGAGTTTCAGCAAAAACTCAAAACTACAAACTTATAAAGAAGCTTATTCTAAACAACTTTAATAAAGGCACTTTCTACTTTTGTCCACTCAATAAGCTGGAAAATAAGCTTTTTAAATCTGTTCACAGAAACTAGGGGTTTGACAGCTTATTCACATTTTGGCTTATTTCTAGCTTATTACTAGATGAAACTGAAAACCAAAAGATGCTACTTGATACTTATGATGTGTACTAAAAATATCTAAAATGTAATTAATAAGTAAAATGTAAACAAGGTATGGACTAAAATTGCTTGCAAAAGTGCAAGTTTAGTTATAACTGAGATTAAGCTCTCACTAATAGCTAAGAAGCTTAAGTTCTGAATCCTAAAAGCTAAAATTTTGGAAATAAGTTCTAAAATGAATGTTGAATAAAACTAGATATAAGGATTTTGATAAAAACCACTGGATCTTAAAAATCAAAAAGAAAAATAAGCTAAAATTAAATCTACATACACCAATTTTTAAGGATTTTAAGCTATCAACTCAGCTTATTTTGAAGGTTTTAAAGCTTATCTATACTAAACTAATGGAGAACTATGTAAATGCTTAAAATCAAATTTTAACTCCTAATCACTAAAGCTAAAAAGATTCTAAAAATGTGACTAGCAACAACAGTTTTAACCTGTTGTTGCTGATGCAATTGGCAAAGAAACAAAAGTGCAGGCTTAGTTTCTACTTTAGACTCTTTAACTAACTCATTACAAGTATATAAATGTCAACTAACACAAAGTTACTCTAAATTGCCATGAATGTCTTTAAAACTAAAAATACTTAATTCTCAAAACTGCCCTGGTGCTGGCAAAGAAATTTTAAGCTCACAATTCTTGAATTCTATTAACTATCTTTTAAAACCTGTTTTAAACTTGATCATATGACCTAACTCAACTTTATAAAAGATTTTGACAAAATGAAGTTGACTTTAAAGGTCAAATAAAGCTTGTACCAAACACTCCTTAACTTTGACTGTCAAAACTAAAGTAACATTCAAATCTATTTTAACACTAAATCAGTTGAAACCTTTTATCCACTCTTACTAATACTAGTCTAATAAAGCTAAATTACCACTAAAAACAACAGCTTATTAGTAGAATTAAACTACTTTCTCTACTAGCCTCCTATATAACTATGACAGAATTAAAGTAATGAGAGCTCATTGGATTCTAACTACCAAAGTTTAAATCACTTACATTTTTAAACTAATCTAAACAATACTAAACAGGATTAAGCACTAAGAAAACAAAGAAATAAGCTACTAGAATTAAGCTATGTATAAGCTAAAATGAAATTTAGAAAATGAAACCTAAGTTTTTTGTTGTCTCAGAACCAAGCCACTCTATCTGAATGAGTGGCTTAAACCTGAACCTAATGGCTCCTTAGCTTCTAAATCAATGAGCTTAAAGCTCAATAAGCTATATTAGCTTATTGCTTCTCAAAAGCCTCCAAAATGCATCAAATTACCTCTAGTGATCATTTTTAAATGTGAAATGAACAAAATGAAAAAATGAATGACTTAAAATAAGGATTTAACTGAATTTGAGCTTATGAACAGGAATAAGCCCAAAAGAGCTTATTGAGAGCTTCTTAAGGTAAAACAGCTTAAAATTGAAATAAAAAACAATTGAAACTCAAAAACTGAATTATATTGCTCACAATGATTAAGTACTAGTTGAAATAACAAAGGTACAACTGAAAATAAAAGGTTAAAAAAACGTAATTGCAACAGTCCACGTAAACTGAAAAAAAAATACAAAGAGAATTTTAAAAACTCTAAAACTACTCACTAACTTTCTCTGTCTTCTTCTTCTTTTATAGATGTCCAGCTTCTTTGTTGTGTTTGTTTGGTGAGAGCAAACCAAAAACCAATCTTGACCCTTAATCCTGCCTTGGAGCCCGAGTCGTAGGTATGGATTGCCAACATGGCACAAAGGGGTTTAGTGGAGAGGGGGTGAAGGTTTGATCCATGGTGTATTGGTGTGAGGTTGAGTGTTATGGGGAGAAGGAAAAGGTAACACAGGCTTTGGGTTTTGGGGTTGGCTATGGCGGGAAAACTAGTTTGGGGGAGACAGAGTACAAGTTTATGGGAGATGGCACAAAGGGTCCCTCATGGTTATAAGACTTGTTGCATTCATCGTCCTTGTGTTGTTATAACTTTTGGGGACTTGGCAAAACAAGTCCCCAAGAGTTATAACACTCTTTGCACCACTAGTCCTTGGGTGTACAAGTTAGGGGAGTTGGCAGCTTTGCCCCTTGGAGTATATCTTTGCCATATTGGCAGTTTGCACCCTTCTTTTCTTTTTCTTCTTTTTTTCTCTTATAAATATAAGTTTAGGGATTTACAAGTTAAGTCCCTAAACTTATATTTCTTGACTTTTGGCTTCGGGGTTGACTTGGGTTGACTTTTTCAGGCTTGGGCTTGGACTTTGACTTTGTCTTTTCCTGCTTTTCCATTCCGAGTCCGGTTTTGTCGTTTTGGCTTTGTTTTTCGTCCTTTTCTTAGTTATCCGTTCCTGCACAATACAATTAGCAAAACAAGCGTATATTTGGCATTTTAAGTCCGTTTTTGGTTATTTTATCTCGTTTTTAAAGGTAAAAGGTA
This sequence comes from Tanacetum coccineum, assembly GCA_026074375.1. Lineage (NCBI taxonomy): Eukaryota > Viridiplantae > Streptophyta > Magnoliopsida > Asterales > Asteraceae > Tanacetum > Tanacetum coccineum. The sequence continues at coordinate 6,426 of BQNB010030367.1, forward strand.
TGTGTAATTAAGCACATACCAAAATCCCCCATACTAAGGTATTGTCGTGTCCTCACGCAATGTTATGAAGTAAACATTTACGAAAACTAAGAATCTCAATCCCCGCGACCCTAATACCTCGCCTAAGTAAGCTAAGTTGTTTGTCAAGGGGGAAACTAAAAGAATCAAAAGCTTCGACCAGTACCCGTTTTCCATTTTTTTTATTATACACTAATATCCCTATATTTTTGGATTTTCCTTTTCCTTTCTTACTACCTGTTTGATTCCTTTATTTTTATTTAACACTGGGATCATAGGGAAGAGAAACCGCACCATAGAATATTCTACGGATGTCCTGACGGATAAATTCATCGTCCCCGATTTTTCACTAGTTCCAAACCAAGCAATTAAACAAGATCATTTGTCAATATAAGTCTAAATGCTAAGCACTCATACTTATGACTTGTGAACTTTTAACTCCCAACATGAATATATGATTTAAATGGTGCACTCATTTCAATCAACCATAGATCAACTTATTTTCATAGTGTGAGTCAAGAATGGGAATCATGCCCTCAAAGCAACTCAACTTATGAGGACCTTGTAACCTTGATTTTAAAGAACCGAGATTTTAACTGTAGAACTTTTTGCAACATCTTCATCATTATAGTCTTAGTTCTTAAAGCTAGGAATGCGTTGCTTAGTTTGAACACCTACCCAGGCCTCGCTCCCTAGTAGGATATCACAACCAACGACCGATGTTCTTAGTTTGAAAACCCACCCCGTTGCTAGCGTAGTGGGAAATCACAACAACACCTTCTTCCTATTATGGCTAAGGATAAGTGTCTTAGTTTGAACCCTTACCTAGACCTCGCTTCCTGGTGAGATATCACAACACACCAAATCCCTAGAAGTAAAGATGTCTTAGTTTGAACCCCCACCTCGTTGTTAGCGGAGTGGGATATCACGACACATCTTTTACTTGTTCCATATAATCAAATGTATGCTTTATTGGCATAATTTCAATATTCATGCATTTTTGCATTCATACTTCATTCATGCTTCTTTGGCATTTTAACTTTCAAATTACTAGGAACAGGAAAAAATCTTGCTTTAAAGAATCAAGTTACAAATTTGAAGCTTTTTCTAAAAACATTGATTGACTTAGTTGAACTGAATTGAGTACGTATGATTAGGTGGATTAGAAGCTAATGGGAGAAAAAGCCACAAGTTACTCATATAAGTTTTAGAAGAATCTTGCTCAGACGTACACTTAATTTACCCCTATCACGTATTGTTCTTCACCTTTTAACAAATCGAAGCTCAATCGAATTCGTGAAAGATTAGCCTACAACCGGTATGTTTGAGGAACTAGCTAGGGCTCAACACGCCCGATCGAGTCAAAAATTATTCTCATTCTACCCATTAGGAAAGTCAAAACTGTGACAAAACACTTATTTTATTTTTGAAAATTTTTAAATTTTTTCATTTTTTTTGGTATTTTTGCAAAAATTTGGTGGTAAAAACGGGATTGCGTGATAACAACGACTGCAGGCAAAAATCAAATCGAAGATCCCCCCCATACTAGAACTAAACATCGTCCTCGATGTTTCAAAGGGGTTCCTACGTAAATCTAAGGCCGTTTATGAAGTGTGCCAAAAGATAAAACGTTAGTCGATTAGATTTGGATACTGGATTCCCAAAATGAAGCTGAGGATGTGAAACTCTTGTAGATGAGAGTCTTCACAATCCGGGAAATCCTGGACATACAACACAAAGCACACAAAACATGGACAAAACACGGGTAATGGAAAATGTAAGCCTCACACAAAAACACTTATTTATTACTACTACTGATAAGCATGGGGTGCCTCCCACGAAGCGCCTTGTTTTTGTTAACCGAGTCACAAGCTCGACTCGACCCCGAATTCATTGGTCCATGGGGGAGCAAGTGGAAGATAAAATCATCATCGGACTTTCATTCAAGTGGTTTGGATAAACATTGAATTTCATGAAAGTTCCACTCCGATGAGATACATCCGGCATAAAAGAATGATAAATTGAGATGCCGGGATCAAAAATGGTATCTTCATTCCCGGTGGAGAGAAGATATGGAGGGACAACGGGATAAAACCCATGAGAAAAGCAAGAAAGATCCATACAACATAAGCGAAGAGAGAAGATTGGTCATCCTCTAATGGTACATTCACATTAGTCGTAGACACATTCTTACGAATCCCGGGGTCAATAGAAGTCAAATCTCCCGGATCGGGCTCAATCTTAAATTTGAAACATTCAAGTTCCGGGAGAGGCATGATGTGAGTGAGTTCATCGGCGAACTCCTCATGATTAAGGTCACTCCTATCGGCAGGAGGAAACTGATCATTCGAAAGATCAAAGATAAACGAATCATATTGAGAAAAATCAACATGAGTAGTGGTACTGCCACTACTCCTCTCTTTAAAATGATCGTTATCAACGTAGAAAGCTTTATAATCAGGAAGAGATAACTCAGAATGAGTAGTGGGACTGCCACTACTAATCTCTTCTAGATTAAAACGGAAAGTTTCAGATTCGGGAATAGAATTATCAAATGTGTTAGTCTCCTCCAAGAAAAGGTTAGGAGATGTGGAGGAAGACTTGATCACAACTTCGGAAGATGGAGTAGGATTATCTCTTAATGAATCGATCTTAGCAATAAGAAGATTGACATTCAACAATTTTTCACGAAGGATATCGTCTTTGATTGTTAAAAGAATGTCATCATCAATCCTTCCAACTTCCGGGTCAACAATCTCCACCACCTCTAAGCTGACGATCTCAACATCGGGAGGTGATGCATCGACATAATCGATATCCTCACCGTAGGGATAATCGTATCACTTTGTAGAATTTTCATCATCGGAATTGACATCAATCTCAGAAGGTTCATAGAGAGGCATTAAGTGGGGTGGTATTTTCACAAAGGCCCATACCACATTTTGTCGGGAATACCCTCGGACTCACTTGGGATTGGGATAAGGTTCTCAACACTAGACTTTATTACTTCGTCCGATTCCGTTGCCGGAATAGTGTCAAGATGCTCGTCCCCCATACTTAGAGAGTTATCGGGTTCCTCGATTGGTAAAACGGGTGTGATTGCAGTGGTGTTGTCTTCGTCATCATCGTAGCAAATGGGAATCTTCCAATATCGATCTTTAGCCGCTTGCTCTTCCGCAATTCGCTTTTCTTCTTCCTTCTTTTGTATAACTTGACCAACCAAATCACGTAAGGTTGTCATTTGTTCCATAAGCTTATTTTGAGAATTTAGAAGGTCATTTTGAGAATTGAAGATTGGATGATTGACGGTATATTGCGGGGGTTGAAATGGGTCAAAACCAAAAGAATTATAATCATAGCAAGAATTTTGCTCATGATAATAGTCTTCATTCATTGGTTGACATTGGTAAGTTTCATGAGGTCCCCCGCAATTTTCACAACAAGGATATTGTTGTGGAAAACTCGGTGAAGTTTGTGGAAAATAATCAAAGTTTTGATTGAAACACAGGTCCTGATTGTAGACAAACGGGACTTGAGGTGGACAATCGTAACCGTAGTGAGAAATTCATTTCCCACATTAACTCACAAGAGTATGGGTACGTATTGTGGTTTGTGGAGGTTGGTTGCAATACTTGGAGAATCGTTAGAAGATGTATGGAGTTGAAAATTGCTTGGGGTGTTCCATTTCCAACCTTTTAATAAAAACAAACTCCATTGTATTCATTACAACCACATTTTAGGCATGTACCAAGAAGACATTGTTGTTGTAAACTTTGTAAGTTTTGTAGGGGCTCACTAATGGTTTGAGTGTTGCATGGTTCCGGATTAGAGATAATCGGAACTTTCGGAGGACAATTATACCCGTAATGAGCACCTTTCCCACAAGACTTACAAGTGCATTGTCGACAAAAGATTCCATCTAACGAATCACCGCACTCGTGACAACAATGGTCAATGTGTGGAGGACTTGGTGAGGAATTTTCACCGGGGTCCTGTTTGACAACGATTGGCTCTCGAGGAGCATTAACAACGTTGGTATTGTCATCGGATGATTCGGAAGTATCTTGAAGGTCTTCGAAAAATTCATTTTCCACACAATATGTAAACAAATCTTCCTTAAATTTCTTTCGTAAAAGAAAACATCCATGACAATACGGACCATCAACCGGGGTTCCACACCTTGCACACCTTGCACAATTTCGAGGGGGTTTAGGAACAAGAATCTTGTCTTCAAGACCCTTTTTTGAACAACAAAAGTCTGCAGTGTACAAAACTCCACAAGTCGAGCATTCTTTAATCGCGTAAATCGGATTCAAACGATAATCGAATGGTACATAAGAATTAAAAACATATGAGATGTATAGAAAAGGAATTAATATGATATGGAAGAAAAAGAAGATTATTTCTGTTTTGCTCATTAATTCACAATGTATTTTATCGGACACCACAAATGAGATAAGACAATTAAACCAATTGTCAACTCGTTTCACGGTTAGCTCTTTAAAAGACTTAATCGCACAAAGGAGCGGAGAGCGGGAACAGCCGCGAAGCTATAAAAACCCTTTCTCCTTTCGGGTCGTAGTTCCTCGGATACATCCCTCTCCTTTATACACCCTCTTATGTTTGTTATCAATTAGGTGAGCTCGTCGTTGTATTTCACAAGTGACACAAAGGGCAAGTTTTAAATCTTTTGTTCGAGTTGGGAACCACAGTTCACCGGGAAGTTATTATGATAATACTCGATTGAGAATATTATATTTTGGTATTTTTACCAATTTATGAATTTTATTTCTTTTTCATAGACAATGTTTTTTTTTTGGTTTTTTTTTGCTTTTATATGATAATTATACTAATAAAAGAAAATAAAAATATTTTTGTATTTTTTTTCTATGTTTATAAAAGGGAATTATTCAAGGATTCAAAAACAAATTGTCTCAAACTGTACGATATCTCGTTTTCACAGCCTCCCCGGCAACGGCGCCAAAAATTGATCCGTCCAAACTACACCTTAAAATATATATAATATAATAAAATATAAAATAATACCGAGAAGTAGTATAGAATGTTCCCGGGTCGTTTATCCCCAACGAGGCTGTGCTAGAGAATCGATACAGTCGAAAATTTGAGATTGAAGGAGATTTTTTTGAATTTTGAATTACACTACGAATACAATAGCACAATTAAACTATAGAAACAATTACATAATTAAAAACGTTTAACTATTACGAAAAATTAACAAACGTAAATTAAAAACGTGAGCTAAAACGAGAATTTAGAATCTAAGGCACTACTTTTAACAAACTTTATACCTAAAAATCACAAATTTAAAAAGAAAATTTTAGGAAAAAGAATTAGAATTTTTTAACTATTTTTGAATTTTTAAAGAAAAATGAATTAACAAAAATAAATTTTTTCTAAAAATTAACACTAAAATTTTACTTTTATTTTTCAAAAATACTAGATTTAAAAAGAAAATTTTTGCAAAAAGAATCAAAATTTTTTGACTATTTTTCTATTTTTCTATTTTTTTTATGATTTTTCTAAGAAAAAAGAAATTACTTAAAATCTATTTAAATTCCTAGAAAATACAAATTAAACTGGAAAAATAAGGAAAAATGGTTTTTAACTACATAAATGGTGCAGAAAATCAATGGAACAAGAAGCCCTAATTTTTATAAGTTAATTGAACACTAATTTTATCAATTAAAATCTAAACCCTAATTTAATAAAAACTAATTTGAAAAATATTAAACCTATTTTATTTTTAAAAAAAGACAGGGTAGAAATTGTAATAAAAGAAAGAAGAGGGTAGGCGGGGTAACTATTGGCAATTTACACTTTAATGAAAACGGGTAACCTTATACTATTGCAATATTACAAAACAGACCCTACGAATTGCTTATTTTTGGCTTATTGAAAAAGTGAGTTTCAGCAAAAACTCAAAACTACAAACTTATAAAGAAGCTTATTCTAAACAACTTTAATAAAGGCACTTTCTACTTTTGTCCACTCAATAAGCTGGAAAATAAGCTTTTTAAATCTGTTCACAGAAACTAGGGGTTTGACAGCTTATTCACATTTTGGCTTATTTCTAGCTTATTACTAGATGAAACTGAAAACCAAAAGATGCTACTTGATACTTATGATGTGTACTAAAAATATCTAAAATGTAATAAGCTACAAGTAAACAAGGTAAAGGATAAAATTGCTTGCAAAAAGTGCAAGGTTTAGGCTTAAACTGAGATTAAGCTCTCCCTAATAAGCTAATACGCTAATATCTATCCTAAAGCTTAAAAGTTTGGAAATAAGTTCTAAAATGAATGTTGAATAAAACTAGATATAAGGATTTTGGTAAAAACCACTGGATCTTCAAAATCAAAAAGAAAAATAAGCTAAAGTTCAAACTGCTACTACACCATTTTTTTAAGGAATTTTAAGCTAATCAACAGGTTAATATTGAAGGTTTAAAGCTTATCTATACTAAACTAATGGAGAACTATGTAAATGCTTAAAATCAAATTTTAACTCCTAATCACTAAAGCTAAAAAGATTCTAAAAATGTGACTAGCAACAACAGTTTTAACCTGTTGTTGCTGATGCAATTGGCAAAGAAACAAAAGTGCAGGCTTAGTTTCTACTTTAGACTCTTTAACTAACTCATTACATGTATATAAATGTACACTAACACAAAGTTACCTCTAAATTGCCATGAATGTCTTTAAAACTAAAAATACTTAATTCTCAAAACTGCCCTGGTGCTGGCAAAGAAATTTTAAGCTCACAATTCTTGAATTCTATTAACTATCTTTTAAAACCTGTTTTAAACTTGATCATATGACCTAACTCAACTTTATAAAAGATTTTGACAAAATGAAGTTGACTTTAAAAGTCAAATAAAGCTTGTACCAAAACCACTCTTAACTCTTTGACTGTCAAAACTTAGTAACATTTCAAATCTATTTTACTAAATCATTTGAAACCTTTTATCCACTCTTACTAATACTAGTCTAATAAAGCTAAATTATCACTAAAAACAACAGCTTATTAGTAGAATTAAACTACTTTCTCTACTAGCCTCCTATATAACTATGACAGAATTAAAGTAATGAGAGCTCATTGGATTCTAACTACCAAAGTTTAAACCACTTGCATTTTTAAACTAATCTACACAGTACTAAACAGGATTAAGCACTAAGTAAACAAAGAAATAAGCTACTAGAATTAAGCTATGTATAAGCGAAAATGAATTTTAGAAAATGAAACCTGAGTTTTTTGTTGTCTCAGAACCAAGCCACTCTTGTTGAGTGAGTGGCTTAAATCATGAACCTAATGGCTCCTTAGCCTCTAAATCAATGAGCTTAAAGCTCAATAAGCTATATTAACTTATTGCTTCTCAAATTTCTCATCTCATACATCATCCCTAAGGTCTTCCTAATTCCTTCATACTTTTATTTATTATGATTTTATGTGTTATATGTTAATTATGGCTAAATCACCACTAAGGACTTTTTAATATGTAAAATGAGTTTTCACTTATGTTTATGAATTTATGCACTTATTCTTATGTCATATGGTTATATATATCATGGAAAAATGAATGTAAAAGTATGTTAACATATGGTTTAAGTATAAACATGTTTAGGTAATAATTAGGGTTTTATAAGGTTACTTAATTATTCACATGTGAAAGTAATGAAACTAAATTGTTAAACTTGTTACAATGACTTTATAAGGACTATGGATGAACTTGGACATTATTATAAGTATCACATATGTTAAAAATAGCTATTAGGGTTTTTAAAGTAAACTACTAAATTAAATAATACATAAAACAAGGTTTTTATAAAGATATACACATGAATACTTAGGGGCTGTTTTGAATCCGAAATTCATACAGTGGGTTTGATATAATATAATAATAATACGTCTCGTGACGATTCCAAAATGATAAGAAACTCGAAAAACCGATTTATAACGAAAAAGATACGCGTTAAATTACAATTTACGACTATAAATCCTTTTTATAAAACAATTTTTTAAAAAAGATTACTATTCATTACAGAAAACTAATATTTAAAACATCTAAAAATATATATAACTTTTAATTACGAGATCGTACTCGAAAGAATCGCTAAAAACGGAACTATAACGAATAAACTACGACGTTTACGATAATTAAAGTTTATAAAAGTAATTTTATAAACTATGAACAGTAAAAAGCACTATTCATCAGTGGACTTATCTATATAAAATATAATAACAATCATTTAATAACAAGACGTACTCGAAGGAATCACATAAAATCAGATTAAAACGGATAAGATTAATTACGAATCACGAGTTTACGCTAAATTAAAAACCCTAAAAACGGTAAACTAGCTGTTGTGAACAGTAAAAAAACACAATTCATCGCAAATATCAAAAACATATACAAATGTAATATTTTTGGACACTCTCGTCTTACTACGAAGACGGGACTAGAAACGCGAGCAACGGACTTAAAACGTACCAGTTAGGTCATTTTACAAAAAAGTATATTATAAACGATTCACTTTGTAAATATATTTTACTAAAACGATAGTCGGTGGATTATAGCTAAATAGACTATTACGTGTTTAATCAAAGTGCTATAATACTAGGGAGTTTTCCATAATTAGTCCTTTTCGGGATGGTCGATCGACTAGTTGTTGGATTACTATTTTAAAGTGGTCCTATACCTCCTTTACATCCATTCCCATGACACCTCTTTAATATATATAGCCCGAACGATAGTACGCATGTAACACCAAAAGATTATATTCAATGTTATTAATTAAAAGTACACGTACTTATACGACCATAATTTTAAATAGGTTGCATCTAAACGATTTGCGTACTTTTATTACCAGTGATTATTTGGGAACTTTCAGTACTCAAGATGAGTTCATACCCCCACTTTTTACAGTTTTACTGATTTACTATTATTTAGGGTGAAAACATGCTTTGTTTTATAAATTGGACCAAGTGTTTAAAGTATATTGATTATGTGTTTCCTAAGGTAACGATAACCCTCCTGAGCCCATTATCATGAACTGTCAATTGCATATATGTAGTTGTTAATTGCATTATGTAAGCGCGAATGTTATAAATAGATCTATTGGGATTAACCTCCCCGTTTGGGTGATTAGCTATCACCGGGAATGAACGTTGACCAAGTCGTATTTGGAATGTTGCCGGGTTACAACATCAGTACAGGCAAAAATAACTGCTAAATAGCAAATATAGTTGACTTCAGTGTCATGGATCTAAGTGCAACAGTAATCTGGTGTTTGTGTAATGTTGCATAATGTTGTAACATTCATGAAAAGACTAGCGGGTCCTGCATAATTTAAATACATAAACCTATGAATTCACCAACATTTTTTTTGACGTTTTAAGCAATGTTTTCAGGAGGTCAATAGGCACGAGGTGCCAAGGATGCATTGGATTACATTTTGGATTGCACACTTAAAGATTTATGTGCATCATATTTTGGGAAATGTATTGTTGTCTTTTGTAATATTAAACAAGGAATAAGTAAAGCTTTATGCTTTTGTATTATGTCTTATAATTAAATCCAATGTATCAATTTAAACGACTTTTTGTGTCGTTCTTATATATATCTTGTGCTGTTGATCTTGAAGTAACACGCCCCGGATCCTTATTCCGCTGCGACCCATTTTGGGGGTGTTACAGCTTGTATATTGCTTGTTTTGTCTTTGTGATTTTGTAGGTACGGATATTGCAAAAATCTCAAGAAAACGATCAAAACCGGACAAACACGGACACGGGAACGGAATTGAGTGTGCAAGAGCATGGAGAATGCTATCAAAGATCAACCAAAGTCAACTCATGGTCAAACAAAGTCAACCACAAAAAGACAAAGCCTAAAATTTCTAAATCAGTCCCTCAAAGTTAACCAAATTACAAAAATAATCCCTAAACCTTAACGGTGTTAACTCTTGTTTATAAGAGTTAACACCCGTTAACCTCTTATAACAATACCAAGCCCGAGCCCAATCCAATACATCCCGTGACCCAATCCCTTTATGAATAAGCCCAAGTCAACAATATTATAACCCCGGGTAAATGAAAAGTCAAACAACCCTTTTATAAAAGAAAATCACGCGCAAAATTTTGTTACTACTATTCACCCATCGTCCCCGTTTAACCTCGAGTCAAAACAAAGGGCAAATCACAATTGACCACGTGGCAGTTCATCAGAATGATAAGAATACCTTGTCAGAGTTATACATCACCAAAAGCTCCCAATAGGTGGAAACACCAAAAATGAATGACACGCGGCACTGAAGGAAACACAAACAAGATAATATTTTTATACTAAATCATGCCTAAAAAGAACAAAGGCCTCTGACACACGGATGCCACGTTGGCAATCCGTGTGATCAAAATCTAATCCAAGGGCTCACAATCGACATCCAATGATTGAAGGAATGAAAGGACAGGATCCAAGAGAGGCTAGAAGACCTAGAAGTATCTTTGGCAGGCTATAAATAGCCCTCACTCACTCATACACGAGACGATCTTTTTTTATCTAGTTTTTTTAGCTTTTGTACTTTAGCTTATGTAATTTTCGATAATTAGCTTATGTAGTTTTAATTTAGTTTTTAAAAGTTTATTGTAATCTAAGTTTCAACATATTGTAATCAATTTTCTAGTTAATGAAATCATAAGTTTTATTTTAATAATCTATCATAAGCTTTTTACTCTCAAATGTTGTTGCTACTGTTACATAAGCTCCTAGTAAGCTCATACAAGCTCTTTGAGTCTATAAGCTCAGATTGAGCTCATATAAGTCATCTAATCTACTTAAACTCCTAAAATTAGTCTAAAACCTTTGCTAAATGGGATTAAGCTTCTTGGATGATGAGCTAGTAATGGAAGAGCTTATGGGACACTACCAGCTTATCCTTGGATAAGCTGGAGCTTGTAGACAGCTCATTGAGCCTTGATTGCCTTTGTTTAGCTAAGGCTTTTGTAAGTTCTCTTTTAATTTCAAGTAATTTAGCTCTAATCTTGCATTTGCTTATTTTCAGCTTATTATTTGCTTAATTGTGCTTTTATCTATCTTATTATGCTTATTGTTCATGTTTAACTATCTGTTTTTAGCTTTTATAGTTTAGATCTTAGTTTTTCATATTTTGTCTTAAAAATCATTAAAAAACCAAAAAATTAGCATAAGTAGTAGATTAGTATTTCTGGCTTAATTGCTTGTTAGTATAAGCTCATTAGGTCTTTTATAAGTTGTTTGTTATCTGATCTTTGAAAATTGTTCACTAGATTTTAAATTTTCAAGTTTAAATAGATTCTAAGATTTTTAAAGGAGTGTTTGGATTTACTCAGTTTGACCTCAAAAAGTCAAAGGAAATTGATGTAAACTTTTGAATTAGATAAGTAATCATATAAAATCAATTTGTGAAGTGAAATCATGGATTAATTTTCAAATTTGAGAAAGTTTTAGTGAAAACTATTTGAATTTGCACCAGGGGAGTTTGATTTTTTTAAGTTAGTAAGAAATATTTGATCCAAGCCTTCCTGAGCTTGGATTTTGTTTGATTGGTGTTTGTACTCACCTATTTGGTGTGTACAAAGCAGGATTGACCCTTAAGGTCACCTGCATTTAGGTTTAACCCATTTTACCAAGTGCATCAGATAGGATCACTGCAGTTTAAGGACTGCAGTCCATTTGGTTTAGGTTTTTAAGTAGCTTAAGTAGCTTTTAGTTTTCAAAATTAAGTAGGCTTATATTTTACATGTAGGTTAAGATAGTTTAAAACTGAAATTTCAATTTCTATCTTATTATCTAGGTTAAATTAGCTTTTCAACTTCACAAAAATTCTAAAAAACCAAAAATAGTAGTAAGTAAGATTTTGATTCTAATTTTTAGATTTCAATCTTATAGGATCTGTTTTTATGATTTAGATTTATAGCTTAATAGTATATTGTTAAGTTTTCAAGAGCTTAGCTTCAGTTTTAGCTTATTGTAGATTATAGCTTAATTAGTTTTTGAGCTTTAAGTGCTTCTTCCTGAGTTAGCAGCTTAGATCATTAGATTTAGTAGTCTTAAAGTGTTTTTAGTTAAGGTAGCTTATTAAAATTAGCTTCTACACATTATAAGCTTTCTAAAACAGCTTTTGGATTCAAAATTGGTGCTTATTTGAGATCTGTGTGCCTCTTTGAATGCAACTTAGCTTATTGGCTTTCAAAAGCCTAGTTTCTGAAATAGCTGTTTCATAAGTGCTTTTTCCTTGCTTATCTGTCTTTCAAAATGGAGTTGGTTTGCAATTCTAAGTAGCTTAATAGCTATGCTTTAAGACAGTGTTAAGCTCTTAGTTGTAAGAATCCATTTTAGTGCTTAAAATTAAGCTCAAAACAGTCCTAAAGGACTGTTTGGTTATTGATTTTAATTTAAGAGCTTATTTAGTTTTTTAGCTTATTACTTGCTTATTTTTAAGTTCTGTTTAGCTCATTAGCTTAGGTTTAGCATATTTTTAGCTTAATTAGTCTTAACTTTAGCTTATTTAGTCTTTTAGCTTATTATCGTTTAAGAAACAAAAATATTGGTTAAGTGTTTCTGTCATATTATAAGCTGTCTAACAGCTTATTTAGAGCTTTTCATAAAAAGTTTCTTTTATTAAAAATGCTTATTTTTAGGTGCTTAATAACTTTGCTTTTATAAGTTTTCAAAAATAAAAAAAAAGGAAAAGTGGAAATCGGGGGTGAGCAAGGCTCGAACCCCCGACCTCAACACTTTCAACCCTTTTATAACACACACTCACTACCACTGCGCCCTGGGGTCTTTTTCATTAGACATCTACACAATTTAATTTTTATACACATTTTGGCCCATTAAGCCTTATAAGCTGTTTTAGCTTATTTCGTGGCTTATTCATTAAGCTGTGACTTCGAGCTTATTTTTCCTAGGTTCTAATTAGTATAAGCTATTTTCTGTATTTTTTCTAGAATTTTTATAGATAGTTTAGTATTTTTAAACATTTATTTTCATTAAAAACTTTAAAAAATCATAAAAAATAGAAAAATAATCAAAAAAATATAAATCTTTTTTAGAAAATTTTCTTTTATCATAAAGTTTATAGGAAAATTAGTTTTGCTTTCGTAGGGTCTAATTTGCAAAATTTCGATTTTTAAAGAACGGGATTGATTCCCGTTCTCATTTTTCGTGTTTTAAAGCTCATTTCAAATCCGTTTTTGTTCTAGTTTTCTTTAAACTTACTTTTTAGTCAATTAGAGTCCATTTAAAAAGAAAATTTTAATTTAGGTTTAATTTTAGAAATTTAGGGTTTTTGGCCTCCGTTTAGTGTTCCCGTTTTGCGTTTATAGTTAAATTTTGATTTTGTTATTTGTCTTCATGCTTAATTGTTAGAATTTGTTAATTTTAATTGTTAAAAGTAGTTAACCAAATCATCTATTGTTTCTAATTCAAATCATTGTCCGAGCATCAAACGTGGATTCAATTTCATAAATCGTTGGGGATAACGACCCGAGATCAAACTTCCGCATCATATACGTATTATCTATTATATTATTTTTGAGATTTTCCTTTTTACCTTTGTCCTCAAGGGTAATATGGTAATTTTCTATCATATTATATATTATATTTTACGTGTATAGATTCTGACGAATCAATTTTTGGCGCCGTTGCCGGGGATTTGTGATTAAGATTCTCTCGTTTGAAGTTTGTTGATCGTGATTTGAATACTCTTTCACTTTTGAAAGTTTTGTTTAGTTAAAAAAAATATTAAAAAAAATTCTTTTCTTTTTAGTATAATTATCATTTAAAAATTAAAAAAATTTCAAAAATATAAAAATTGTCCATAATAAAAAAATAATAAAATAAAAAAGTTGGTAAAAGAACACCAACAAATAATATCTTCAATTGAGGTATTATCCATTAGTAAGTTCCCAACTCGAATCAAAGATTTAAAAACTTACCATTTGTGTCATTTACGAAATACGGCTCACCTTAAAAAGTAAAATTTTTAAGAGCTACCGTGAAGTAAATTTGATTATTTGGTTTAAGTTGTCTATTTCGTTATCCGTTAATTTAGTTTGTTTAAAAAATTAAAAAAATAAATTAGTTTATATTTTCTTTTTCTACTTTGTGCATGAGCACTCGTTCTCAAACCCGCAACCGTAACCGTCAACAACAAGCCCAACCGGTTGTTGTTCAACCATTTCGTTTAGATGAAACATGTTTTGTAATCTCCTTAGTTCGATGGCTGATAAACCCGGACTATGGCACAATTGCTCAATCACCCACCGAGGGGTACGAGGATGCAATTGTAATTCCCGAAATCAATGCTAATTTTGAGTTAAAGCATGGTTTGATCAATCTTGTTCAAAACAAACAGTTTTTCGGACATGATAAAGAGGATCCACATGCTCACATCCGTTATTTCAATAAAATCACTTCAACAATGAGATTCCCGGATATCCCGAGCACGTCAATTAAGCTTATGCTTTTTCCGTTTTCTCTTGAAGGTTCAGCCCGGATTTGGCTAGAGAAAGAACCTCCTCGATCAATTTTGACATGGGATGATCTTGTTTCAAAATTCATTAATCAATTCTTTCCTCCTTCAAAAACGACAAATCTTCGTAACGAAATCACGAGATTTCAACAAAGATTTGACGAATCATTTTATGAGGCTTGGGATCGATTTAATGACCTTCTTCGAGCATGCCCACATCACGGATTTTCTGAATTACATCAGTTAGATACGTTTTACAATGCTTTGAATGCTAATGATCAAGATTCGTTGAATTCTGCTGCGGGTGGAAACTTTTTGGATAAGATGCCTCGTGAATGCTTGAGAATTATCGAGAGTAAATCCAAGGTTCGTAATTCACGAAACAAGGCAGTCGTTGCTAAAGTGAGTTCGAATTCATCTACTCCCGGAATTTCACCAGATGTTGCTGCTCTTACAACCGAAGTTTCTGAACTTAAGAATTTGATGAAGACTATGCTTATCGACAAACAAAAAGCCCAAGCTCCCGCACCCGTAAAAGCGGTCGAGCAGAGTTGTGTAACTTGTGGAGGTGCTCATTCTTATAGAAATTGTCCAGCCACCGATGGCAACGTTTATCGAGACAACATTCAAGAGTACGTTTCACAAGCTGCTGCAGCCAATTTTAATCAAGGAATACAATTCTAAACCTCTCGATGGTTGCAAACCAAATCCGACCTCCTGGTTTTCCTCTGATTCACACAATCAAAATCCGTTCATTCAATCAAGGAAGTAATTTCAACCAAAATCGAGGAACCAATTTTAATCAAAACCGTGGAAATAAACTTAACCAAGGAAGTTTACCACACCTCCAACTAATCAACACCAGTTACCAAGTTCCTGCTCGCAAATGCAAAGATGTTTCAAAGACCGATTTTTGAGAATTATGCAACGCTAAATGATGTTGTATTACGGATATATGCACATGCAGGTCAAGGTTTACAAAACAGATGACAATTTAGGAAATTCTTTCTAAATTCATAAGTACATATCGTTCCATCTTCGAAATCAGGTACTCTTCCAAGTCAAAAGTACTCAACCGCTGCCGCATGTTAATGCTATTACACACGAAGTGGTAAAACTTGTGAAGAAACTGCGAACTCTTTTTCCCATACCGTTGTTTCTACTCCTACTAACGGAACCAAGCACACACAGGAGACGTCAATGACAAAGTGCAAAACCCGGTCAGAAAGTACGCACACGTCCCACTCTGGAGGATCAAGGATTCTTATTTTTATTGAAATTCAACACAAAGGCTAAGGGAAACTGTTCAAGAACCTATTTCTCAGATACTTAATTTTATCAACCTAATTCCATACCCGAGAGGATGAAAGTGAGAGGAAAGGATAACACAGTGCTCCGCAGAGCAGGTTTATGAAGTTGTTTAAACAACTCCGTTTAGAAATTGGTTTAAAAGATGCTCTCATTGAAATGCCAAAATTCAACAAATGGTTAAGCACTTTATTAAGAAACAAAGAGGAACTTGAGGAAATGGCCATTACAACCGTAAATGTTGAATGTTCTGCCGTTATCTTGAACAAAGTTCCCGAGAAACTCAAAGATCCTGGAAAATTTCTTATCCCGGTGTGCTCAACAAAGAAACTTGATAGGGGATAATGCTTTAGCCAATTTCGGAGCTAGCATAAATCTTTTGCCTCATTCTATCTACAAGCAACTTGGGCTTGGAGCTTTGAAGCCCACCCGAATGACACTCGAGCTTGCTAACCGTTCCGTTACGCACCCAATGGGCATAGCCGAGGATGTTGTAGTTAGAGTTGATGGTTTCACTTTTCTTGCTGATTTTTCTTGTATGTTAATTTTGACCAGACCCTGAGAGTGCCTATTATTTATAGGGAGACCCTTTCCTTCGCACAGCACACAAAAGCTCTCATTGATTTATATGAGGAAAAATTAACATTAAGAGTAGGAAGTGATGAACTTGTCTTTTATGCTGAAAAATCTGAGAAAAGCAAGAATAAGCAATTTGCTCACGCTATTTCTGTCATTGATTTTTCGAAAGATGAGCCATTTAGTGGCAGTACCACTATTCATTCTGATGCTCTTCCTCCTAGTTCTTCTCCGGTGAAGACTAGTGATAATCTTGAGGAGTTCGCCGATGAACTCACTCTTCTTGATTCATTTCCACCAGGTAACAATGATTCAGTTCTTAAGAAGGATGTTCTTGAAGAAAATTTTCAAGTTTATTCAAACCCTCTTTTCGAACTTTGATATAAACTTCACCCTCTAGCACGTAACCTCTCTTTAACGAGATGGTGGAGGATGTTGTGAACGAGAACTCCAACGTTTCAAATTCCGATGAGCCAGTTTTACTTAACACACCTTTGTCCGATAAGGTTGAGTGTTCCAATCAGAAGTCGATATTGCTGCTTTTCTAGCATGAAGTTTCTCCTAATTTGAGGAAGGTTATTATGATCGGAAGGAGAGTTAATTTTTACTTGAGAATTTGTTAGTGATGATCCACCCATAATCTCGCTCCGAAGGTGATTTTTGCGATCATGAACCAAAACAAATGAATCCATCATAATACTTCGATACTTTTATCTCAAGGAGAGATCCTTCTTCACATGAGTTCGAGGAGAAATCAATTACACTTCCCTTTTTTTCGGGAGGCTAGAGAACATGAGGAATATCTTAGTCTTATGACTTTGCTTTATGAGATTTCAACTTCCCAATCACCGGAAAGTTTTCATGCTAATCCAAGTTCAATTATCACATCTCCTATCCCGTTAGAGAGATCGATATTTTTCTGGGTGATTTAATTCACCAGGTGCTGAGAAATGATGATTTCGGAAGATGATGATAATTCTACATTCCATTCCCGACATGAGTCACTAACCTGACATCATCAGACAAACCGTCAGCTCTTCGACTCTCGGACCATCAGATGTTAAGATTCGCCTTGAGCCCGATACGGCCGTGATAAACAACTTTGATGTGATAAACAAATATGCTTGTTTCAACTTAGAAGAAGGTGTTCAGATTTTTCTTCCATTTTTATACCCCGAGAATGTCCTTTTATTTCTCTCTCTCGATTGAGGAACCTGATTTTGACCCGGCTTCTTCATTTTATATTTTTCTTAACTAGAATCGGTGTGGTTATCATTGAAGTTTCTTATTCTAAGTATTGCTCTCCCTAAGGACAAATGAATTCAGGGATCAAGTCAAGCTATGTGACTTGGTTACCAAAAACAAAGCGCTTCGTGGGAGGCACTCCATGCTTATCCATTTTCTATTTTTCTTTCTTATTTCTAATGTGTTGTGAGAAGGCTTGTACTCTTCCGTTCTTTATGTTTGTTGTTTGTACTTGTGATTGTTTGCAGGATTGATCCCACCTATTTATTTTTTCCTTTTTAATTTTTTTGTAGAAGACTCCGTGACGGTGTTTTTGTCCCGGTCCACTCGAGACTTCCTAGCCTTGCTTGCCATTCTAGTTTAGGGGAACTCGAAATCCTAAAGATTATTATCGTCTAACATTTATCTTTTAGCACACTTAATAAACGGCTTAAGATTTTTGTAATACTTTCTTCATGTTTGAGTTATGCATTCGACCTTTTTGAGTTCTAGTATGGGGTTTTTAAGACTTAGGCTAGGAAACATTTAGGACAATGTTTGATTTTAGTATGGGGTAGTATATCTTCGATATGATCTTACCTACTTTTACCCGTTGTTCTCACGTACCTCGTTTTCCCACCAAATTTTCAAAAAAATGAAAAAATTTAAAATTTTTCAAAAATAAAATAAGTGTTTTTGTCACAATTTTGACTTTCTTGCTGGGTAAGAATAAGAGTAAATTTTGACCCGATCGAGCGTGTTGAGCTCTAGCTTGTTCCTTAACTTTTAGGCTAAGCGTTCGCAATTTTCGCGAAGAACAAAAAAATGATAGAGTTAAGTATGAGTAGGATGCTAAACAAGGATTATTTGGAAATCTTAAGAGCTCATGTATGTAACTTGTTGCTTTTTCTCCCATAAGCTCTTAACCGGATTAATATACGTGCTGTTTTTGGAGATTAAACTTAAATCAACAATTTTTATGTAATATATAGCAAAAATTTTAGTCTTAGTTCAAATTTATACTTGAATTTTTCAAAAAAGAAATCTGCTATATAAAAAATAAAAATAAATAATAAATAAATAAATAAATAAAAAATAATAAAATTAAAAATATGTATGATAAAATAATTAAAATATAATAAAGTTGTGGGTGATAAAAGTTTACTATCCTCCTCTTGCGGTCACAAACTGATGTGGTAGTTCTTTTAAAAGAATGGCCATAGTAAGAAATAATAAGATCCGAGACTGATCAAAGTTTGTGATATTGCCGGCTCACAACCCGTGTTGCCAGCCTTCTAAAAGGTTGAGGGTTACAATTGATAAATATCTAAAATATTAAGTGTGAATTAATAAAATGACTTCTTTTTGTTAAATTTAAATATGCTTTTGCACTTTGACTATTTTTTTGATTAAGCTATGAATATTCGGGTAAATGAGAGTTTTGAAACCTAAGGTCCGTGAGTCCGTATACTAGTCTCTGTGGGGGTCAAAAAGCCTGGTACTTAGTCGTCAAGGTTGGATGTGCGGCGAAGTCGCTACATGGGATGATCTCGCCTTTAAACTATTATTCTAAGGTGGAACGTAACAAACATAGTATGTTGAAAAAGTTTATCATGTTG
Organism: Tanacetum coccineum; assembly: GCA_026074375.1. Classification (NCBI taxonomy): domain Eukaryota; kingdom Viridiplantae; phylum Streptophyta; class Magnoliopsida; order Asterales; family Asteraceae; genus Tanacetum; species Tanacetum coccineum. The sequence goes on from BQNB010030367.1 coordinate 25,699, forward strand.
AAATTCAAGATAAGCACATCACTAAAGATATAATAATTGTGGGCGTAAAAAAGTTCAAAGGTTGCAATATGAGTAGTGTTAGCATCCTTACTGATATTTAGCTCATGATTTGTTTTAAGTTGGTTGGGATAGTGAAAAGTCGGAACGATGAATTTATCCTTTTTGGCGGCATTTTCGGATCCGAAATGCATCTTGTTCTATGATCCTACAGATTATGGAAATACGGAAGTCGAAATAATTCAATAATATTATTTATATAAAAATTAATTGCAAAAAAAGTTTTAGAAAAAATAGGAAAAGGGGTATTTTATAACATGTGATCTTTAAACTTCTCACAAAAATCTTTGCAACTTTCAAAGGTTTAGTTTGGCGGAAATTTTGAGGTATTTGGTTATAAGGCATATAATTTTTTTACCTGCGTGAGGCACGCATTTCGCTTAAGTTTGGGGATTTTGATAGTGTGAAATCCATATCCATTTTTTCAATTAATCTAAAAAGACAAAATTATGCTTTAAATGCTTGAATATTGCTTGTTTTGTCTTTGTGATTGTGTAGGTACAGATATTGCAAAAATCACAAGAAAACGGTTAAAATCGGGCAAACACGAACACGGGAACAGAAGAGCACGCAAAGAGCTGGGAGAAAGCTATCAAAAGTCAAAAGTGGTCAACTCAAGTCAACCTTTGGTCAACTTAAGTCAAACCACAAAAAGACAAAACTTCAAATATTCCCAAACCGTCCCTTTATCATTTACCATATTCAAATTAAACCTAAACCCTAATGGACGTTATCTCTTTACATTATAAGAGATAACAACCGTTATCTACCCTTATTAATAACCTAAGCCCAACACCATCCTGTGGCCCATTTTCTTTTACCCTGGCCCGAAGTCAAACAAAACATGCCCGAGTCAAAATAATCAAACGCATCCTTTTTAGTTAAAAAGTAGTGGTACTGCCTTGTTATATTCATCTTTCTTCCAATTACCCCAGGTCAATCAAAGGGGAGGGAATCTAATTACGTGGACAAAGGACATTCAAGGTAACATAGACTGACATGGCAGAGTAAACGTCACCAATCTTTCTCTCATTGGCAATACCATAAAGGGAAATCACCATGGATTGTGAAAGAAAACACAAGATGCAAGATTTTTCAAGTAAAGCCTGCCTTAAACAAGACAGGTGTCACATCACGATGCCACGCTGGCAATCGTGGCCTTCAATATAATCTAACGGTCTCAAGTAATGATCCAATGATTGGAGGAAATGGGAAGGCTTGATTGAGAGGAGCTAATAAACAACAAGGAGCTAGAAGCCTTCTCTCAGCACTACTAAAATGAAGCCTCTCACTCAATCACAGTTATCTTATTCTTTCATGTACTTTTTTCTTAGTTAAATCGCTTATGGCAGTTTTTAATGTAATTTTACTTTTTCAAAGCCCTTGTAGTCTCTTTTATTAAAGCTTGTATTGTTTTTAAGTATTATAATCCTAAGTTTCGTTTCATAAAGCTTTTTCATCTTATAATCTCTTTTTTCTACTCTAAAATGTATGCTATTGTTCAAAAGCTCACAAACAAGCTTCATAAGCTCCTACAGTCTCTAAGCTTGTAATTGAGCTTTAGTAAGTACCTATTTACTAAAACCTTAAATAAGTTTATACCTTGACTTATTGGATTTGAGCTATGGAAGGGAAGCTGCAAAGGATGAGCGGGGGGGGGGGGCGGGGGGGGGTGTAAGGGGGGGAGGGGGATTTCCAGGGACTTTTACAGGTTATTTAAATAAGCCAGAGCTAGAAGGACAAGCTCTTTGAATTTTTTTTAGATTTTTGTTTTAGCTAACGCATATTGTAAGTCTTCATTTCCATTTTATTTTTAAATACTTTAGTGTAGCTTTGCTTATTTGCTTATCAATTGCTTAATCTGCTTTCTAGTTTGCTCTATTTGTGCTTTTATTATCTTATGGTGTTCTTAGTTATGTCTTTCAAATTGTTTTTAGCTATATAATTTATAGATCTTAGTGTTTAATATCTGTCATAAATTCACTAAAACCCAAAATACTTAGCTTAAGCTTGTAGATCTTAATTTTAGCTTAATTGACCATCTTTGATTTGTGTTTATCAAACTTTGTTATAGCTATATGATATTGGTCACTAGGTTTTGTAGTAGATTTCAAAATTTAAAGTTTAATGGATTATGGATTAGTTAAAGGGGTGTTTGGATAATGCAATTAGACCTCAAAAGTCAAATTTGCTAAGTTCCATTGCTTGAACAGTTTTTAATTCATTTTAAAACAGTAGTAAAAGAGATTTCAGAAGTTAGATTTCAAAAATTAAAAAGTTAAGGCTAAATTTCTTTGTTTTTTCACCAGTGGAATTTTTCTTTTTCTAAGATTGTTAAAAAATTGATCCAAGCCTCCTTGAGCTTGGCTCTTGTTTGTTGTGGATTAAACACACTCATTGTGTGTGTCATTACACGGGTTACCACTAAGGTACCTGATTTGAGTTTTGACATTTGGCCAAGTGCATCAGCAGACCTGCAGTAGGCTACTATGTAGTCCTTCTTAATCAATTTAAGTTAAGTTTCATTAGGTTTTAGCTTATTGAAATATCGAATGTGAGCATGCGGGTCCTCCTTGTCATGTCCAAAAAATTGTTTATTTTGAACAAGAGTTAGCAAACTATGCTCGAACTCAAAATTGTCCACGGTGATTGCGGGAACAACGATTGCATCCTCGTAACCCTCGGTGGGTGCTTGGAGCATTTCCGCCGTACGATTATCGGCCATCGTAACTACGGGAGGATTGGGAGGTTCTTGATTATTATTAGGTTTCTCAAGATCAAATGGTTCAACAAAAGTCGGTGTGACTTGTGTTGTGACGTTACCGGTTGCGACGAGTGCGCCTGGCACTAATGAAGACATTTATACTAATTTTTTTTTGGTTTTACAATAAATCTATCACAATTTATTTTAACAGACAACGAGATAAGCAACTTCAACAAATAAACCTACTTCTTCACGGTAAGCTCTTAAAAGAAACCTCCATGTGCGCGTAGGAGGAAGGAAAGCACTTTGCTTTAATACCTTACACCAAACTGTATCTTAGATTCCATATTCCACCAATAATATTCTATACCCCCCCCCCCACCAAAAAAATAATCGAACAACCCACCTTATACCCACTTTATAGCTTGTTTAACTTTTCAAGGTGAGCCGTACCTCGTAAGTGACACAAATGACAAGTTTTTGAATCTTTTGTTTGGGAACTTATTGATGGATAATACTTCAATGGAAAGTATTATATGTTGGTGTTCTTATACCAACTTGGTGAATTTATTTATTTATATTTTTTTGGAGATTTTTTATTTTATTTTTTTATAAAAATAGAAGGAATATTCACAAATTCAAAAACAAATTGTCAAACGTTACGATAATCGTTTCACAATCTCCCCAGCAACGGCGCCAAAATTGATTCGTTTGATAGTATATATATAATATAACACAATGCAAATCCCAACCAATTGCCCTTGACCAAGGCAAAAAGTCAAAATTCACAAAGAGAATCAATATATATCCGGAAGTTTGATTTCCCGGGTGTTTGTCCTTACGAGTGTGCATAAAAAATTGAGAATCGAATGACGAATTGATAATCGATGTTTGAATATGACAAGATAATGATTGGTTTTCTATTACTACAAGTGAAAATGCAAAATCAAGCAAAAGTAAACCTAAAACGTAAGCAATTTAACTTAAACCCTAAAACGGTAACGTAAAAACGCGAGCTAAAAACCTAAATTATTCAATTTTAATCCTAAAATGATTTTTACCATTTAAGTGGGTCCTAGTTGACTAAAAAGGAAGTTTAAAAAAACTAGATCAAAAACTGAGTTGATTAAGACTAAAAACGAGTCAAAACAAGAACGGATCGAATCCCGTTCTTAAAAATGAACTTTTGAACAAAAAGTGTCCTTACGAAAGCTTAATAATTTTCCTAGAAGCCCCCCCAATGATAATAAAGAAAATTTTTTAAAAAAGATTTATATTTTTCTGACTTTTTATTTACTTTTTATGATTTTTTTAGTTTTTAATGAAAATTAAATCTAAAAAATACTAAACTATTTTTAAAAATTATGAAAAAATTAGGAAAATTAGCTGAGACTAATACTGTCCTAGGAAAAATAAGCTGTCCCCAACAGCTTATCCCAAAGCTGTTTTAAAAAAATCAAACAGCTTATTGGGCTTAAAGGGTCAAAAAGCCCTTAAGTAATAAATAAAACAACACTCTACCGGATGAGCTATTGTAGCACAGCGGTAGAGTGTTGGGTTATGAAGGGTTGATGAGTGTTGAGGTTCTTTGGGTTCGAGCCAGGCTCCCGAGAATTCACTCTCCTGTTTATTTATTTTTTTCAAAAATTCAAAAAGCAAAGTTGTTAATGACTTAAAAATAAGCAGTTTTAAAACTTGGAATTTTTCATGAAAGCTTATGAATAAGCTGTAAAACAGCTTAAAACTTGACAGCTTATACTTTTTTTGGCCTATTTTAAGATTAAAACAAAGTAAAAAGGAAATAAGCACTAAACCTACTCTAAAATAAGCAAACAGAGCTATCTCACCTCAAAGTAATTTGACAACATGAATAAGCTGAAATTAAGCTAAGAAAGACTGAATAAGCAATAAAAGGCTTAAAACTAAAAAATTCTAAACTAACTAGGCAAATAAGCTAAAATAAGCTACAATAAGCTAAATTTAACTGAAATAAGCATAACTACTCTAGGATCTACTTAATAAGCCACAATGGAATGAAATAAGCTCAGAATTTCAAATCAGTATCTGACTCATGCAAAACAGACAAACAGGCCACTTGGGCTTATGTTTAAGCAACAGGCAAACACTCGAGGATTTTTAACATATAAAATCTAAAAGCTGACTGAAAATCTTATACAAATCAAGAATCACAAAGAATTTTGAAAAGAAAAAATAAGCTAAGAAAAGCTAGGACAGACAGATTTCTAAAATAACCAAGAGGCACAAAGGGGCTTTTCTTTTTGGCTTTTTAAGTTCAATAAGCAAAACAAATGGGAAATAAGCAAAGCTAGATACCTAAACACACCTAACAGATCTAAGTAGGGAACAAAGTGAGCTAATTAGATAAGCCATAAGTCCAAAAACGGCAACTTCAGCACCGGGAGGTACTGAGCCAAAAGCCTAGATGGGCTTTTTAGGCTTAATTTAAGCTACAAATGGATCTAGAGGCTAAATGGTTGTATGCCTAATTATTTACTATAAGCCTACTCAAATCAGCAAACTAGAATAATTGTGAATCACAACTTAAGGCTATAAAAAAGCAATAAAAATAGCAGTATTAACTTTGAGTTACTACTGCCGGAAGTAGCTTAAAGTAATTAGGGGACTATACCAAGCTAACTTTGGACTAAATAAGCTAAGATAAGCTGAAACTACCAAATAAGCAAGTATGACAAATTTAAGCAAATTTCAATGAGCATAAGCTTAAACCCCCACCCCCCCCCCCCCCCCCCCCCCCCCCCCCCCCCCTGGCGCGCAATAAGCATAAAGTAAAACTAGCTACTAAAAAGACAAGGGGGCTTTAGGCTTATTTTTAAGCAATTAAATAGACTCTAAATCCTATAATAAGCTAAAACAGATAAAGAAGGGACACCATTGAGCTTATTCTCACAAGCTCAGGCTTTACAAATGACTTTGACTCAACTAATTTTTAGATTTAAAATGAACTTTTAATGCTCAAGAAACTTGGCAGTTTTAACTACACAAAAAGTGAACAATGCACACTTAATTCAACACTTCTTATGCATTATAACAGTTAACAAGCATGAAATTTTATACTAAATACCATCTAACAAGATCAAACTTAATATGCTATGTCTATTAGGCTAAATTATCACAGATTTGAACCTTAGCTAAATTAACCTTAACTTTGAAATTTACTTATCACATAATTGAAACTATCTATTAGACCTAAATTAGCTAGTAAAAACAGAATGGAGTAAACCCAAACCCAAAGCAAATACTATTTTGACCATTTTTGGCCTTGCTGGACAAACACTCCTTATTTGTCCTAATCCTTATTTAGGTTGATTTTTGGTAAATTAAGCTAAGGGACTTCAAAAGATGCTTATACATGAATAATAAGTATAAATAAGCACATTCAAACAGGCAATAAGCACAAATAAGCAGAAAATAAGCAAATGCAAGTAAATAAGCTAAAATGAAGAAAAATTATACTACAAGGCCCTTTGCTCTAAACAAGGGCAAATAAGCTCTCAAGAGCTTTGTCTACAAGCTCCAGCTTATCAAAGATAAGCTGGTAATTGTTCATAGCTGTCCTTTTCTGGCTTATCTTCCAAAAGTAAGCTTTGGTATTTGAGGTGAGTATTTTTTTGGTTTTTCTAACTACAAACTTAACTCTTTTTATAACTTACTGCAAGTAGGTTAATATTAAACCCTTATTAAAGCTTTTGAACACAATTTCATAACAATTTAACAATTTACGACTTGAAATTATAATTGGGATTTTTTGCTTGAAAACCTCAATACATTATTGATTGATTAAGAAAACAGATACATATGCCTTAACTTAAAAGACAGAATTTCATAATAACTTAAACAGATTAAAATTAAAAACTTGAGATGCCTTCATGGCTTACAATATGACTATAATATACATAACTTTCTAGGTCTCCTTTGGTTCTTACTTCTTTCTTGGTGTGTTCTTTGCTGAGACAAAATGAAGTGTGCATTTGTGTGAGAGGCTTGAATCTTTATCTTAGCCATTGATATCAATTGTGCTTTCTTGGTTATCATACGACGTTGGATTAATCTGTAAAAAATTGGATTGCCAACCATTTTGGCAGCGGGTCCCCACGTGGGGTGGGCGGTAGGGGGGGGAGGAACAACATGTGACAAAGATTTTAGTGGGGAAGGGAAGAGGTTATTACCCAATGGGTAATTTTAGGGTTGCAGGATAAAGATGGGGAAGAAAGCCCGTGTGTTGTTCTTGGGTTTATTTTTTTTGGCGTTAAAAGTTGTTTTGAGTATTAAAGACAAATAAACATAAAAATGGGAAGGTTGGTGATGGGCAAAACTAGTCCCTCAAAGTTAAGTAAGTAGTTGCAAAATCCAGTCTTGTGGTGTATTAGGGATTGGGGATATTGGCAGGTTTCAACCCTTTTTTTTATTTTTTTTTTTTTTTTTTTTTTTTTTTTTTTAAGTCATATATGTTTATTAATGAAGGTCTTGTAGGTTAATAAATTTAGGGGTTTGGAGATTCAACCCTAAGCGTTCAGATTTTGAGTTAGTAAATTGCAATTCAGCCCTTGAACTTTTATTTTAAAATACAATTTAATGATTTGGCATTTTATGGTCCCTCAAGTCTGTATTTTTGATTAGCTTCTCGATTGACTTTGACTTTGACTTGACTTTGTCGGGTTGATTTGCTTTGGCTTTTTGATGTTTCTTCACGCTCTTTTAATTCTGTGCTCGTTTATCGTTTTTAGTTTGTTTGTCCTTTTCTTGTATATCCGTTTCCTGCAACAATACAAATGCAAAACATACCAATCAATGTATTTTTGGTACGTTTTTAGTCATTTACGTCGTTTTATGGAAATGGTATGTTTAATTAAGCACATACCACATCCCCCATTACTAAGATATTGCTGTGTCCTTCACGTAATGATTATGAAGTAAAACTAAGAAACACCAAGAATCTTAATCCCCCTCGACTAATAACTGAAAGTAGCTACGTGTTGGTCAAGGGGAACTAAAGAATCCAATGCTTCACAAGTCCCGTTTTACCATTTTTATATTTTACACTAACTATCACCTAATATTTTTGTTTTTTTTTTTTCAACTTAATACACATGTTTGACTTCTTTATTTTATCAACCATTGGATCATAGAATGAGAAAACACCAAACTCACACACACAACAAAAAAAAAAACACACCCCCCACCCCACCCCCCCCCCCCCCCCCCCCCCAGCAAAAAAACAAAACCACCCAAAAAAACAAAAAAAAAAAAATTTTTCACCACCCCCACTAAAACCTAAACGCTCATAGAATAATCTATGGATGTCCGAATGGATAAATTCATCGTCCTCGATTTTTCACTAGTCCCAAGCTAAGCGTAAAAACGAAATCACTGTTAAGTACAAGTAAAGATGCTAACACTACTTATAACTATGACTTGTTACTTTTCGCTCTTCGACAACTTATTCAATTAGAGTGATTGTGGTTTATTTTAAGTTAGCATTTAGATCGACTTTTTAAAAAGTAGAACAGTTTTTATAATGATATTTCTGAAGAAAATTGTGAAAGACTAGATCACCCACCAACCAGCATATTCTTGATGATCCAGTCCGAGTTCGACTTAGGTTCTTGGTTAAGGGACCCCACAGGAGATTGTTCGCAATGTAATAGCGGGATACTCCACCTTTAGGCGAATTTCTTAGATTTACCGCTAAATAAACAATACTACTCAAAGCACGCAAACATCAAAAATTTAATGATCTCATTGGTGCGATTATTCCTAGAAATAATCTACCAACGACAACAAAAAACTTTTAAAGTCTTAAAGCAAGTTATTCTTAGTTTAAAACTATACTTGAGTTTAGAAAAAGAAATTTTAACCATTAAATTTTCTTTATTTGTCCTTTATTGCTATAATCATAATATAATACCGTCATCATTTACATGACTACAACATCGGCCACGCCTCCGACAAGATGTAGTGACTTAGTCTGACGACGGTCCCCCGCCTTATATGAAGACTTCAACATCGGCCACGCCTCCGACAAGATGAAGTAAACTGACGGAGAATTCTTATTGATAATACTTAAGAATGCACTTTGGCATTTATTATCTCACTATGGGCTTTGTTTTGAAGACTGCAACATCGGTTGTGAGCCGGCAAGATGCAGTAAACCTTTATCAGCCCACAGTTTATATTTTTCATCATTCATTTTTCATTTTTTCATTTTTTTTATTTTGCAACATATTTTCCGTAATAGAGAAAATTTCATTTTAGAAACTCAAGTATACAGTTGAACTAAGATGAATATTTTCGTTTCCGAAAGAGCTTCTTTTTAGAAATGTGGTTTAAAAGCTAAAGCAAATTAAGCATGTTTTTTAGTCAGCGTTAGAGCTTTGGAGAAAAGCGCAAGTTACACTTATAAGCTTTTAGATTTCAAATATCCTTGTTTAGCATCTACTTGTAGATACACACTATCATTTTTCGTTCTTCACGAATTTAAAGTCCGCGAACGCTTAGTCTAAAGTTAAGGACAAGCTTAAGAGCTAACACGCTCTACCGAGTAAAATTTATTTCTCACTCTACCCTGTAGTAAAGTCAAAAAACTATGACAAAACACTTATTTTATTTTTGAAAATTTCTAAATTTTTTGGGTATTTTTGCAAAATTTTGGTGGTAAAAACGGAACTACGTTGACAACAATGGATGCAGGCAAATCAAATCGAGATTCCCCTCTTTACTAGAACTAAAACATCGTCCTTGATGTTTTAGAAGGGGGTCTACGTAAATCTAAGGGGCCGTTTATTTAAGTGTGCAAAAGATAAAACGTTAGTCGATTAGTTTGGATATTGTTCCTAAAATGAAGAGGGTGCGGGGGGGGGTAGGCGGGGCTTGGAGGATGTGAGCTCTTGTTGATCGGAGGACATAAAAATCACGAGTACGAGAGGCTTCAAAAATCCGGGACATCTGGACAAAAAAAACCACAAAACACAAGACATACGAGAAGGGAAAAGGCACACCCTCCTCACGTACACAGTTGAAAGAAGATAGAAGGGATAAGCATGGGTTGCTCACGAAGCGCTTGTTTAAAGGTCACTATGCTTGACCTGTCCCAAATTCATTGGTCATGGGGAATGTTGGAGATCGGGACTACCAATTTATGGTACAGTCCTCGAAGTAGTGCTTTAAACGGATGACCATTCACTTTGAAATTTGGCCCGAGTTGGGATACTCGCAGTGCCATATGGAAAGCTTGGTGTTACAGTATGGCCCACTCCAGCGGGTCTTAAGCTTGCCCGAGAAAATCTTTAATCTAGAGTTAAAGAGGAGGACTCGATCACCGACGTTGAAAACGCGGTTTTTGATCTTGGAGTCATAGATTCTCTTTGTTTTCTCTTTATAGATCAAAGAGTTTTCATAGGCATGATCACGAAGTTCATTTAGCTCATTGAGTTGAACCTTCCGGTGATCGCTCGCGGTCACTAGGTCAAAGTTTGCATGCTTTAAACCTCAATAGGCTTTGTGCCCGAGCTCAATCGGTAAATGACATGCCTTTCCGTATGCTAGCTTGTATGGAGTACACCTGATGGGTGTTTTATAAGCTGTGCGGAAGGCCCAAAGTGCATCATCTAGTTTATCCAACCAAGAGGCACGGTTTTCGCCTATGGTCCTTTCAAGAATTCTTTTCAAGCCACGATTGGATACCTCAACCTGCCCACTTGTTTGTGGGTGATACGCGGTGGAGAGACGATGAGTGACTCCGTAAAATGGGTTCCGCGATCACTTATGATTGCACGAGGGGCACCAAATCTGGAGAAGAGAGTTTTAAGAAATTTGCAAACAACTCGGGCATCATTGGTGGGGAGCGCTTTCGCTTCAACCCATTTTGATAAGTAATCGACTGCCACGAGTATATATTTGTTCCCTCTTGAAGACGGGAATGGCCCCATAAAATCAATGCCCCAAATGTCAAAGATTTCGCAAACTTGGATAGAGTTTTGTGGCATCTCATCACGTTGCGAAAGTTTGCCTTGACGTTGACAAATGTCGTAGTTTTTAACCAACTCGTGGGCATCTTTATAGATTGTGGGCCAGAAGAAACCGGCATCAAAGACCTTCTTGGCGGTGAGATTTGCACCATGATGTCCCCTCGTGGGTCCATTATGGCAAGCTTTAAGGATGTCGAGAGCTTCCTTGCCGTGCACACACCGCCGGATCACTTGATCCGCACATATCTTAAACAAGAAGGGGTCATCCCAAAAGTAGTGTTTGACGTCTTTGAAAAACTTTCTTTTCTGCTGGGACGACATTCCTTTGATCACAAAATTCCCCGCATGGTAGTTTGCAAAATCGGCAAACCACGGGGCATTATCATCACCACAAAAAGTAACCATCCCAAGTGTCTTGAGAGGAAATGTTTCCGTAATTTCCTTTTTCTCGAGCTCACTTTGATGGGGATTTTCAAGTCTAGAAAGGTGGTCGGCGGCGAGATTTTCTGCTCCTTTTTTATCACGGATAACGACATCAAATTCTTGGAGCAGCAAAATCCACCGGAGCAATCTTGGCTTAGCATCCTGCTTAGCAAGCAGGTACTTGAGAGCCGAATGGTCCGTATACACTATGCTTTTGGACAAGACAAGATATGGCCGGAATTTCTCGAAAGCATACACTACGGCAAGTAATTCTTTTTCCGTTGTAGTGTAATGTGCTTGAGCCTCGGTCATAGTTTTGCTTGCATAGTGTATCGGCTGGAAGTGCTTGGTCTTACGTTGCCCTAGGACTGCCCCAACAGCAAAATCACTTGCATCACACATGATTTCAAAGGGCAAGTCCCAATCGGGAGCAACTAGAATTGGAGCCTGGGTTAACTTCATCTTAAGGGTTTCAAATGCTTCGATGCATTCCTTCGAGAAGATAAACGGAGTTTCTTTTTCAAGGAGGTGGGTCATAGGCCGGGCGATTTTGGAAAAATCCTGAATAAATCGTCGGTAGAATCCGGCGTGACCGAGAAAACTGCGAATACCCTTCACGGTAGTGGGATGAGGCAATTTTGCAATGACATCAACTTTTGCCTTATCAACCTCAATCCCGGATTTAGAAATCTTATGGCCAAGGACTATTCCTTCCTTGACCATAAAGTGGCATTTTTCCCAATTTAGCACAAGATTGGTGTCTTCACACCTTTGGAGCATTTTGTCTAAATGGGAAAGGCAAGAGGAGAAAGAATCACCGAAAACGAGAAATCATCCATGAAGACTTCCATGGTTTTCTCAATCATATCGTGAAAGATTGCAACCATACACCTTTGGAACGTGCCCGTGCATTGCATAAAAACCCAAAAAGGCATGCAGACGATAGGCAAATGTCCGTAAGGGCAGGTGAAGGGTAGTCTTTCTTGATCATAGTGGTCCAATCAGGATCTGAAAATAGACGGAAGAATCCGTCCAAAAAACGCTAATTATACTCAGATTCGCTAATCGTTCAAGCATCTGATCCCATAAATGGCACGGGAAATGGTCTTTACGAGTTGACATCATGAGTTTTTGGTTGTCGATGCAAACTCGCCATCCCGTAACCAACCTAGTGGGTATTAACTCATATTATTCATTTTTTTACTTCGGCCCGTGATGCCTCCCTTCTTAGGCACACAATGAACCGGGCTTTACCAGTAACTGATGTCAGAGATATGGTAAATTAAACCGGCATCAAGGTGTTTGATAATTCTTGCTTAATATACCTCATGGATTTTGGGTTAACCCTTCTCTGATGTTGAAATACGGGTTTTGGCTTTTTCCGCCATCAAATTATCATGGGTTACAAAAACTGTGGATTAATCCCCTTAATATCAGAAATCTTTTAAGCTATGACATGTTTATGTGACTTAAGAACCTTGATCAGGGCGGTTTTATCCTCATCTTTCAAGTTTTTAGCGATTATGACGGGTAATTTGTCATCACCCTCCAAAAACGCATACTCAAGATGGGTTAGAAAAACCGGTAAGTCTTTTGAGTTTAGGTCGGGAGGATTCTTACATCAAGATTTGATATTTCATGCACATTAATCTCACAAACTGGTGATGGAGGGCGATTTGGGTCCTATTGATCAACTTAATAATTCATAAAGGTAAACGTATCTCCCTCGAATCTTGATGCTGTCAACACCCGGTGGTATTGAATCATCGTGTTCAAGAAATGCATCGATCTCTTCCATTAGAAAATCACCACCTCCGAAGGGAGTGAAAGGTGGAGAGCGAGAATCGATTATAAGGTCCGAAGGGGAAGTGAGATTGCCACTTTTAGAAATTTCAAGTACTTCTTGAACATATTCTTCACAAGCAATGTCAATAACATCGACTCGGTTAACCAGATTCTTGATATTGTAGGAGAAAGTCTTAGTATCACCAACTTTGAAGGTCACGGATTAGTCATCATGTCTAAGGGTCATTTGTTCACCGTGAACATCTATCAAGGCACGTGCCGTTCTCAAGAAAGGTCTTCCTAGAATTAGGGGAACCCGAGGATCGGCAACGTAATCAACGACCACAAAATCGGCAGGAAAGAAGAACGTTCCAACTTTTACGAAAACATCCTCGGCGATGCCGGTTGGAGTAGAAATCGTTCGGTCGGCAAGTTCAAGTATCATTCGGGTTTTGGTCAAGGCTGGGAGATTTAGTTCTTTCTAAATGGATAGAAGGCAATTAGGTGATGATTGCCCGAGATCGGGCCAGGATAAGCATTCATTTCATTCGGAAAATCACGGTATAAGAAATCTATCGGGGTCTCCAAGCTTTTTGGGAAACTTTTTGAGGATAACCGCCGAGCAATTCTCATTTAACAGTGTCTTTGTCAACTCAATTATCTTATCTTTGTCATTGAGGAGTTTTCTAAACATTGGTGCAAATTTGGGCATGTGTATGAGAGCGTCCGCGAAACTTAGCTCGAAATGGAGATTACGAATATATCTCCATAAATTTTGAAGCTAGAAGATCATCTTTTTCACGGAGCTTCTCTTTGTTGGCCCTTGAAGGATAAGGCAATGTTGGTTTAGTTTTTGAAGCAACAACGGGCTCACCAATTTGGTCATTAATTTGGACCACCGGAGGTTGGATGTTTTCGGTGCTTGGTTGCACCGTATCCTTTGTCACCTCGGGTTTGTTTTCCATCTCCTTAGGAAGAGAAGAAATCGGAGGTGGAACTTGAGGTCCATTATAAGAAACACCACTTCGGGTGGTGATTGCTTTCACATCACCTTTCGGGTTAGCATGGTTGTTTATAGGAAGGAACCCGAGCTCCGAAGTATAGAAGATGCGGTATTAATATTTAAGGAATTTGGTGAGCATGTCTGTTATATTGGTCATTTGGCTTTGCATGTTTTGCATCACCGCATCATTAGCTTTGACGTAGCTTTCAAAATCAGCCTTTGACACACCATGTGCCTGAGGAGCTGGAGCCTGGTAAGACGGAGCTTGGTAAGCTGGTGGTTGATTAACCGGGGGTCGAAAAATTAGGCCCTGGTTGTAGTTATTCCCCCGATTTTGGTTGTAACGGTTCTGATTATTTCCTTGGTTTTGTTGAACGGGAGGAAAACCGGGAGGTCGAACTTGATTCGCAACCATCGGAGGTCGGTAACCGGTATTTCCTTGGTTGTAGTTAACTGCGGCGGCTTGTGACACGTACTCTTGAATATTGTCACGATAAACGTTGCCATCGGTGGCGGGACAATTTCGGTGAGAATGAGCACCACCACAAGTTACACAACTTTCCTCGACCGAGATCTTAGTGTTTCATAATCTGTCATAAAATCAACTAAAAAACCAAAAATAATTAGCTTAGCTTGTAGATCTTTAATTTTAGCTTAATTGATCTTTGATTTGTGTTTATCAAACTTGTTATAAGCTATTTGATATCTGGTACTTAGGTTTTGCTAGCTAGATTTCAAAATTTAAAGTTTAAATGGATTATGCATTAGTTAAAGGGGTGTTTGGATTAATGCAATTTGACCTCAAAAAGTCAAATTAAGCTAAGTTCATTGCTTGAACCAGATTTTAATTCATTTTAAAACAGTAGTAAAAGAGATTTCAGAAGTTAGATTTCAAAAATTAAAAAGTTAAGGCTAAATTTCTTTGTTTTTTCACCAGTGGAATTTTTCTTTTTCTAAGATTGTTAAAAAATTGATCCAAGCCTCCTTGAGCTTGGATCTTGTTTGTGTTGTGATTAAACACACTCATTGAGTGTGTCCATTACAGGGTTTACCACTAAGGTGACCTGCATTTGAGTTTTGACCATTTGGCCAAGTGCATCAGCAGGACCTGCAGTAGCTCCTACTGTAGTCCTTCTTAATCAATTTAAGTTAAGTTTCATTAGGTTTTAGCTTATTGAAATATCGAATGTGAGCATGCGGGTCCTCCTTGTCATGTCCAAAAAATTGTTTATTTTGAACAAGAGTTAGCAAACTATGCTCGAACTCAAAATTGTCCACGGTGATTGCGGGAACAACGATTGCATCCTCGTAACCCTCGGTGGGTGCTTGGAGCATTTCCGCCATAGTACGATTATCGGCCATCGTAACTACGGGAGGATTGGGTGGTTCTTCATTATTATTATTTGGTTTCTCAAGATCAAATGGTTCAACAAAAGTCGGTGTGACTTGTTGTTGTCGACGTCTACAGGATTGAGAACGAGTGCGCATGCACTAAATGAAGAAAATTTATACTAATTTTTTTTTTTGGTTTTTCAATAATCTATTCACAATTTATTTTAACAGACAACGAGATAAGACAACTTCAACCAAATAAACGACTTACTTCACGGTAGCTCTTAAAAAGATAAACGCACAGGTGAGCGGAGGAGAAGGAAAGCACGGTGCTTTTAAGAACCTTTCTCCTTTAGGGTCGTAGTTCCTTGGAACAACCCACCTTATACCCACTTTATAGCTTGTTTAACTTTTCAAGGTGAGCCGTACCTCGTAAGTGACACAAATGGCAAGTTTTTGAATCTTTTGTTTGGGAACTTATTGATGGATAATACTTCAATGGAAAGTATTATATGTTGGTGTTCTTTTACCAACTTGGTGAATTTATTTATTTATATTTTTTTGGAAATTTTTTTTTTATCTTTTTGATTTTTTTACAAATTCAAACACAAATTGTCAAACGTTACGATAATCGTTTCACAGCCTCCCCGGCAACGGCGCCAAAATTGATTCGTTTGATAGTATATATATAATACAACACAACCAATTGCCCTTGACCAAGACAAAAAGTCAAAATTCACAAATAGAATCCAAGTTATATATCGGAAAGTTTGAATTTCCCGGCGTGTTATGTCCTAGAGGTGTTTGCAATTGAGATCGGACTGACGAATGATAATCGATGTTTGACTAATGACAAGTCCAACACAAATGATTGGTTTTCTATTACTACAAGTGGAAATGCAAAATCAGCAAAAGTAAACTAAAGTAATCGATTTACTTACAACCCTTAAAAACTGGTAAGGTAAAAAACGCGAGCTAAAAACCTAAATTATTCAATTTTAATCCTAAAATGATTTTTTAACTATTAAGTGGTCCTAGTTGACTAAAAAGGAAGTTTAAAAAAAACTAGATCAAAAACTGAGTTGATTAAGACTAAAAACGAGTCAAAACAAGAACGGGATCGAATCCGATCTTTAAAAAGAACTTTGAAAAATACCTACGAAAGCTTTAATATTTTTCCTAGAAGCTATTTGATAAAAGAAAATTTTAAAAAAAAAGATTTATATTTTTCTGACTTTTATTTTAATTTTTATGAATTTTCTAAGTTTTTAATGAAAATTAAATCTAAAAAATACTAAACTATTTTTAAAAATTTTGAAAAAATTAGGAAAATTAGCTGAGACTAATATCTGTTAGAAAAAGAAGCTGTCCCCAACAGCTTATCCCAATAAGCTGTTAAAAATCAAAACAGCTTATTGGGCTTAAAGGGCCAAAAAGCCCTTAAGTAATAAATAAAACAACACTCTACCGGATGAGCTATTGTAGCACAGCGGTAGAGTGTTGGGTTATGAAGGGTTGATGAGTGTTGAGGTCTTGGGTTCGAGCCCAGGCTCCCCGAGACTTCCACTCTCCCCTTTTATTTATTTTTTTCAAAAATTCACACAACCGCCCAAGTGATATTGACTTAAAAATAAGCACTTTTAAAACTTGGAATTTTTCATGAAAGCTTATGAATAAGCTGTAAAACAGCTTAAAACTTGACAGCTTATACTTTTTTTGGCTTTTTAAGACTTAAACAAAAGTAAAAAAGGAAATAAGCACTAAACTACTCTAAATAAGCAAACAGAAGCTATTCTCAACCTAAAAAGTAAAATGAAACATGAATAAGCTGAAATTAAGCTAAGAAAGACTGAATAAGCAATAAAAGGCTTAAAAACTAAAAAAATTCTAAACTAACTAGGCAAATAAGCTAAAATAAGCTACAATAAGCTAAATTTAACTGAAATAAGCATAAACTAACTTAGACTACTCTAATAAGCACAATGGAATGAAAAATAAGCTAAGAAATTCAAATAAGCTATCTGACATGCAAAACAGACAAACAGGCCACTTTGGGCTTATGTTTAAGCCAACAGGCAAACACTCGAGGCTTTTTAACTTATAAAATCTAAAAGCTTGACTGAAAATCTATACAAATCAAGAATCAAAAAGAATTTTGAAAGAAAAATAAGCAAGAAAAAGCTAGGACAGACAGATTTCTAAAATAACCAAGTGGCACAAAGGGGCTTTTCTTTTTGGCTTTTTAAGTTCAATAAGCAAAACAAATGGGAAATAAGCAAAGCTAGATACCTAAACACACCTAATGATTAAGTAGGAACAAAAGTGAGCAAATTAGATAAGCCAATAAGCTCAAAAAAGGCAATCTCAGCACCAGGGGAGGTACTGAGCCAAAAAGCCTAAGATGGGCTTTTCTAGCTTAATTTTAAGCTAACAAATGGATCTAGAGGCTAAATGGCTTGTATGCCCTAAATTATTTACCTATAAGCTACTCAAATCAGCAAACTAAAATAATTTTGAATCACAATTAAGCTATAAAAAAGGCCAATAAAAATAGCAGTATTAACTTTGAAGTTAATACTGCCAGAAGTAGCTTAAGCTAATAAGGACTATAACAAGCTAAACTTTGGACTAAAATAAGCTAAGATAAGCTGAAACCTACCTAATAAGCAAGTATGAACACAAATTAAGCAAATTCAATGAGCCATAAGCTCAGGAGAGCAAATAAGCACTAAAGCTAAAAACTAGCTACTAAAACAGACAAGGGGGCACTTTAGGGCTTATTTTTAAGCAATTAAATAGACTCTAAATCCTATAATAAGCTAAAACAGATAAAGAAGGGACACCATTGAGCTTATTCTCACAAGCTCAGGCTTTACAAATGACTTTGACTCAACTAATTTTTAGATTTAAAATTGAACTTTTAATGGCTCAAGAAAACTTTGGCAGTTTTAACTACAACTAAAAGTGATCAATGCACACTTAATTCAACAACTCTCTACTGCATTGTGATATCAAAAACAATACAAAACAAGGGTTTAAAAGCTAATTCCTAAGCCTTAATCAAATAAGCTAAGCCAACTTGCTATGGAATCACAGATTCAAACCATGGTTACCTACAACCTTTAAAATGAAATTTAAACAATGACAACCTTTTGAAAACAGTTAAACACTCTTAATTTGGCTAATCAAAACTGACTTGGTGACCCAACCCAAATAATCATCCCCTACCCCATTTAAGTCCCCAACCATTATGACCCATTTTTGAGCTTATGCCAAACACCCCTTGATTTTTTTAAAATGGTGCTTTTGGCAAGCTGAATTTAAAGAGATTAAAGGTGAGTCCTTAAAAAAGCACCCTGATTATAACAACATATTAAGCATCAATGAACAACTTTCAACAGAGGATTAACACATCAATTAAGCTTTTTAGAAAATGAACAATTTAAGCTAAAAATTTGACAGTTTTTAAGAAAAAATTTAAACTAATAATTGATAACCTACCAAGATTTAGAAAACTTTAAAGCATAAACAACATCAATAACCATGAATAAGGCAGATTCAAACAAGGTAAAAAAGCACTAATTAAGCAGAAAATAAGCAAATTGCCAGTAAATAAGCTAAAAATGGAGACAAAAATGAACTCACAAGGCTTTTGGCTCATACAAAGGGCAAATACTCCTTTGAGAGCATTATCTACAAGCTCCATCTTTAATCAAAGATAAGCCTGGTATTGTCCCATAAAGGCCTCATCCTTTTCTTGGCTTATCTTCCCAAAAAGTAAGCTTTTGGTATTTGGGTGAGTATTTTTTTTTTGGTTTTTCTAACTACAAAACTTAAATCTTTTTATAACTTACAGCAAGTAGGTTAATATAGAACCCCTTATAAAAGCTTGTTGAACAAAATTCATAACCATTTAACAATTTACGACTGAAATTATAAATTGGGGAATTATTTAACTTGAAAAACTCAATACTTCAATTAATAATTGCTTAAGAAAACAAATACAATTTGCTTAAATTAAAGACATAATTTATAAATAAATTTAAAAGATTACAAAATTAAAAAACCTAGATGGCCTTTGCATAAGGCCTATGAATCGTGGCGGATTCACACCGTAAATATATATAATATATAATAAAATATAAAATATATAAAGAAGTTGTATAAAACCAACAATCAATGATACCCGAGAAGTAGTAGATAGAGCTTTCCCGGGTCCCGTAAATTCCCAACGAGGGCTGAATGGTAAATCGATAACGATCGAAGATTTTGAGTTTTTGAAGGAAGATGAGTTTTGGGAAAGATGAAATAAGTCCCAAATAAACAATAACGACTAAAACGTTTAAGAAAAAACCTAAAAATTATGAAATTAAACTAGAAAAACAAAGCCCGAAATACCGACAAAAGGGGGAAAACCCTAAATCTTTAAAAATAACCCTAACGGAAAATTTTTTTTCACTTACTAAACTACTCTAACGGTCAAATAACGAAGAATGAAAAAGACTAGAACCCGAAACGAGTTCGTTAGACCAAAAAAAAAACACGAGTCCAAAACAAAAACCCGTGCCCGGACCCGTTTTTCTTTAAAATAGAGAAAGTTATAAAAATTGACCCTACGAAAACTTTTATATTTTTCCTACAAACCAGATGACAAAAAGAAAATTTCTAAAAAAGCAAATAAATTTTTGATAATTTTTGTATTTTATTATGAATTTTTTATAAAAATAAACTTTAACTAAATTAAATTATAAAAAAAATATTAAACTTTTAAACAAAAAATCGAAAAATTTACAACAAAATACTTGACTCTAATAAGCACCTACGAAAAATACCAAACACACACCAGCTTATACAATAAGCCCGTAAATAAGCTTGACAGCTTATAAGCTTATAAGGGGAAAACCCCCTTAAATATGTTTGCCCTTGGGTCTAATAACGAAAAAGACCCAAGGGCGCAGTGGTAAGTGATGTTGTGTAAAGGAAGGGGAATGTATCGAGGGGTCCTGGGTTCTAGTCTTTGGCTCACCCCGGTCCCTTGTCCTTCCCTCTCTTTTTTTTTTAACAACACTCTAGTGGAAGAAATTGTAACAATCTAAACAAAGGGTAGGCCCCGGGCAAAACATTAAGGAATTTACCTACTTTCAATGGATAAACGGTGCCACCCTATACTATCAAAATGGGACAAAACAGGACCCTTACGAATGCTTAATTTTTAGCTTAATATAAAATTGATTCTTAGCAAAAACTAACTACAAACTTATTAAGGAGCTTTAATCTCTAAAACTTTAACAAAAACACTTCTTGACGTTTGGTCAAAAGAATATAAGCTAAAAAATAAGCTTAAGGGTGGGAAACAGCACTAAAATTGGCCTAAAAGCTATAAATTTTAACTAAGTTACTTTGGCAATAAGCCATAGAAAAAAAGAGAAAGATAAGCTTACCAAACTATTTTAAACTAACTAAAATGCTTTGAGGAACAATTTGAGCTTATGGAATAAGCTCAATAAGCCAGAATGTGGGCCTTAAACCCCAACAACAGTACTAACTTTGGGGTTTAGTACTAGTTGGTGTAAAACAGCCGAAAATGGTAATCTTTGGCTTTAAAAAATTAAGCAACCAAATAAGCTTATCCAAGGGCTCAAAACTTTTTGAGAACTTATACCTAAGGGGCTTATAAACTCTTAAAATAAGCCAAAATACCTTGGCTTGAGGTGAGCTTAATGGCTGAGCACGAATGAGCTTAAAGATCCCCCTTGCACCAGGGGAGCTTTATGGCTAACCTCAAAGGCTTATTTGACAGCTTATTTTAAGCTGTCAAATAAGCTCTAAAATCAAAAAGAAGTTTAAACAGATTGAGTACTCTATCTAAAGGACTTGTGCACCAATTTTGAGCTTTTGAAAATTCATTTTACTTGCTTAATTTTGATTATGAAAAAGGGCTTTTGGTTTTGTATAAACGAGACACAATGGTTTAATGAATTTGACCCACAAAGTCAAAAGGACAAAAGGCTTGTGACAGCCCTTTTTTAACACACAAATCACACACTTTTTGATGCTTAAACCCAAACCACAAGTGCTTAATCAAATAAGCACTTGTGGGTTACTCAAAAATCTCACAGTTTTTAACATAGTTAAAAAAAACTTGGAAAACTATTTTAAAACTAAAAACTTTCTAAAAACAGCTTAAAATTGTCTTAAAAAACTTAAGCTAAAGTTCTTGACCAAAGTACCCTAACCCAATGCAAAAATCAGTTTGACCCACTTGAAGCTTATGCCAAACCACCCCTTTTTAATTCTTAAAACTGTCAAACCAAAATGGTTTTTAAATCCATTTTTTAACTAAAACTTTTAAAAACCCTTTATCTACTCCTACTTAATAACACTATTTTAAACTATTTAAAAGCTAAAAATCCCTAGCTTAGTAAGAAAAAATAAGCCTTAGTTTTCTCTACTAGCTTATACTACACTTATGAGACAGTTTTTTTTTGATATAAAAGCTAATGTTACACTAAACTATGCAATAAAAACTTACAACAGTCAAATAACAACTTAAACTAATATGTTTACAAAGACATAAAAGGCAAAATAAGCTAAAGGTTTAAGCTAAAAGATAAGCTAAATGAAAAATGGAAAGTTGAGACCTTGGATTTTTGTTGTCTCAGAACTAAGGCCACTCTTTCTGAGTGAGTGGCCTAGAAAACCTGTCCTAATGGCCCCTTAGCCTCTATTCCCTGAGCAATAAGCTCAATAAGCTTATATGAGCTTATTTCTCCAAATGCTTCCAAAATACACTCAAAGGAACTTTTATGAATTGGATTCAAACTAAAATAGTATTAAAAGGCTTATAACAAGTTTCAAGCTAAATTAGAGCTTAATGGCAAGAATAAGCTCTAATGAGCTTATTGAGAGCTTATTGAGTAAAAATGACTCAAATTTTCATTAAAACTGAAAATTTCAATTGCATAAAGGACATTAACATAAAAACACTTAAAACAACAATAAACACTTAATAAAACTTGAATGTAACTTGATACAAAACTGAATATAAAACTGAATATTTGCCACAATGGCTTACAAGGCTATTTATAGCCGAAAATCTACACTAGGCCTTCTCTTTCTTTCTCTTCTTGTTGTGCTTGTTTGTAGACACACAAACACAGGTGTGCTTGTTGTGTGAGAGGTTTAAAGCCTTCAATCTTGGCCCTTCAATCTTGAAAATCAATCTAAGCCATCGAATTGGGTCTTGGGGGATGTGGGATTGCCAAGTTGGCAACTTTATGGCTGGGAAAGGTAGTGGAGGAGGGGGAAAATGAATATCCATGGTGGTGGTGAATGTTTGTGGGGTAAAAACGGGTATAAACACCCGTGAGTGTGTTTGAGAGGGAAAAAGGGGCGGGAAAAGAAGTTGGGGCTGTTACAGAGTGAAGGTTTCACTCTTTGGCAAAAATGGTCCCTCATGGTTATATCTTTTATTACATACATGGTCCCTGTGGTTAAATAACTTTTGGGGACTTGGCAAAACAAGTCCCCAAGAGTTATATAAGCCTTTGCAAATTTCGTCCCTTTGTTTGGTGGTACAAGTTCCGGGGGGTTTGGCAGTTTTGCCCCTTACTTGTTTTCTTTGAAGCAAATTGCAAATAAGCCCTTGCTCACTCTTGTCTTTTTCTCTTTTTCCTTTTATAAATAAGTTAGGGTTTGGCAATTTCAGCTCCCCTAAAGCTTATATTTCTTTTGACTTTGGCCGGGGTTGACTTGGGTTGACTTTGACTTTGACAGTTGACTTTTTCTAGTTGACTTTTTGACTGGATTGGACTTTCGGCTTTGATTTGGCTTTTGTCTTTACACGTCTTTCCATTCCGAGTCTGGTTTTGTCGTTTTGCTTTGTAACAAATTTAACCCTCAAACTTATTTTTCTTGACTTTTGGCTTCGGGGTTGACTTAGGTTGACTTTTGTTGACTTTTTTAGGCTTTTTGTTTGACTGGACTTTGTCTTTTTCCTGGAAAAGGTAAGGTACAAACCAAACGGCAAAACTGAAGCAAAAAGCAGGAAAACACACTATAGGCAAGGAATACAACACAATTTAGCAAAACAAGCATATATTTGGCATTTTAAGTCCGTTTTTGGTTATTTTAGCTCATTTTTAAAGGTAAAAGGTATGTGTATTTAAGCACATACCACTTCACCTTCCAAAATCACATCTCCACCTTCTCCTACACCTTCACCTTCACCTGAACCATCCCCTACCCAACCATCCCCTACTCAACCCTCACCTACACAACTTTCACCAACACAACCTGGTACAGAATCCCATCTTCCTACACCCCATGACTCACCTCTCCATGTTGTTCACTTACATGGAAGTG